>JABMCL010000191.1:180000-190000 GCA_018857735.1 Alviniconcha marisindica
ACGCACGCACGCACGCACGCACGCACGCACGCACCACGCACACACACACACACCATTCCAACACCAACCACCTAATTGATTTGGGGAGGAGAACATTACCAGCCAAATCGTTATCTGTCTTGATCGGCTTACACCAGGCGCTAGTTTGTGGACGCTGCCAGTGGAGCTGCCGACACGGTGATGTAAGCCCACTCGATAAAAACCACTTATTTCTCCCCAGTTTCAATGGGAATGCTGCCGGATGACGACGCCAATCGAACAACTGGTCGACTCCCGGCAGGTTTTCTTTCCAACCTAAACGGTGGGATTGTTGTCGCTGTGGTCCTCATGACGTGTTGTGTGCCTGCCAAATAACAGAAGAGGTCAACACCAAGAGGAAGGGACGAGGTCAACACCAAGAGGAATGGACGAGGTCAACACCAACAGGAAGGGACGAGGCCAACACCAACAGGAAGGGATGAGGCCAACACCAACAGGAAGGGACGAGGCCAACATCAACAGGAAGGACGTGGCCAACACCAACAGGAAGGGAGAAGGCCAACACCATCAGGAAGGACGAGGCCAACACCAACAGGAAGGGACGAGGCCAACACCATCAGGAAGGACAAGGCCAACACCAACATGAAGGGAGAAGGCCAACACCAACAGGAAGGGAGCAGGCCAACACCTACAGGAAGGGGGGTGGGGGGGCAACACCAACAGGAAGGACGAGGCCAACACCAACAGGAAGGACGTGGCCAACGCCAACAGGTAGGAAGGAGGCCAACACCAACAGGAAGGGAGTAAGCCAACACCAACATGAAGGGAGGAGGCCAACACCAACAGGATGGACGTGGCCAACACCAACAGGAAGAGAGGAGGCCAACACCAACAGGAAGGACGAGGCCAACACCAACAGGAAGGGAGGAGGCCAACACCAACAGGAATAGAGGAGGCCAACGCCGACAGGAAGTACGAGGCCAACACCAACAGGAAGGGGGAGGCCAACACCAACAGGAAGGGGGAGGCCAACACCAGCAGGAAGGACGAGGCCAACACCAACAGGAAGGGGGGAGGCCAACACCAACATGAAGGACGAGGCCAGCACCAACAGGAAGGGAGGAGGCCAACACCAACAGGAAGGGGGGAGGCCAACACCAACATGAAGGACGAGGCCAGCATCAACAGGAAGGGAGGAGGCCAACACCAACAGGAAGGGGGGAGGCCAACACCAACATGAAGGACGAGGCCAGCATCAACAGGAAGGGAGGAGGCCAACACCAACAGGAAGGGTGTAGGCCACGCTCTGGAGGCGCTCTGGTTGAGCAGACCATTCAGAGAGGGTATCCATCGGCCGAGATTCCATCACAGCAGAGCTCAGGAGCGGCCTGTAGAGGGAGGTGAAGCCGGGCTCTCATTGCTGGACGGATTGTCCCGCTGCTGACTTGTTCCTCAACAGTTGCTCTTCTGGACGCTGTCTTTGTGACTTTGTTCCGCACAGCTGTTGAAAGAGCAAGTCCCCCACCTCCTTAACATTTATTATTCTGTGCGGTGGTTGACAGTCTCTTCGGTCTTTGCGGGTCGCAGCGCAGGGACTAGCTACCCATAGGTCCCCCCCCCCCCCCCCCCCATCATCGTCCGACACACCCCTCACCCCCGTTCCCCGTCCCTAAAAAGCCGTGTGTGGCTTCTGTGGACGTTAAGCAACACGAAAGAAAAGGCGCCTTCCAAAACGCAGCGTTTAGAAAGCTCGTTTGCATATATCCAAGTCAATCTCACATATAATACGTCAGAATTGGAGGTCACGTGGCTAACAACTTATCTGGGGTAGAATATATTAGAGAAAGATGGCGTGGGTACAGCATTTTCCGTGTGAAGACATGAAATATATCACCATTGTGTTTGAAGCGTAAGTCGCTCTTCAGTCGCCATAACTGCAGTGCTTCGTTGGGACGGTGGAGCTTCGGTCGCCCACCCACCCTCCTCCTCTGTCCCCACGTGCAACTTGTGGGACTGTATCAGTATTTCTGGCCAACTAGAAAGAAAAAAAAGCGTGTGACATAGTGACTGCATGAGTAATTGTTGACACCCACAAAACCCCGTTTCATTTCGTTTCAGTGTTGCTTTACGTCCACAGAACCATCAGGCTTGGGAGCCCAGGACGACCACCTCGACTTTCACACAGCTCCTGAGCTCTGCGTATCTGAGTTCAAATTCAGTGTTGCTTTACGTCCACAGAGACCACAAGGACTATTAGGGACGGGGAGCCCAGGACGACCATCTCGACTTTCACACAGCTCCTGAGCTCTGCGTATCTGAGTTCAAATTCAGTGTTGCTTTACGTCCACAGAGACCACAAGGACTATTAGGGACGGGGAGCCCAGGACGACCACCTCGACTTTCACACAGATCCTGAGCTCTGTACAAAGCCCCAACGTCTGCAGCTGACTTGACTGGCTGAGGGCAAAGGACGCCAGCCGGAAGCACGCAGGGTGCACACATTAATAATTGCTACACCTCCCGGAGAGACGACAGTCCGGCCACAGCCTAATTGGCGGTGTGGTGCCACTGACTATTGACGTTCTGCCAGCGTGGGTGGCGCCACGTCTACACGCTTCTTCACTTCATCTGCGTCTGCCACAACGCTGGGGTGCCGGGGACGCAGTAGCCTGATTGGAAAAATGTGCAGTACGTAATTGTCCAAACTTGAAAATGTTCCTGTGCGTAATCGTCCAAACTTGAAAATGTTTCTATGCGTAAAAATATTGTCCAAACTTGACAGTGTTCTTATATGTAATAGAACTTGAAAACATTCTTTTGTGTAATGGTACAAATTTGATTTTTCGTATACGTAATCGTCCAAACTTGAAATTGTTCCCATGCGTAGTCGTCCAAACTTGAAAATGTTTGTATACGTAACTGTGCAAACTTGAAATGCTTCTATACGTAACTGTGCAAACTTGAAACGTTTGTGTATGCAATTGTGTAAACTAGGAAACGTAGACATACGTAATCGGTCAATCTGGGAAAATGTCTCTGGTAAATGCAGATCATTTGACCCAGGAAAGGTGTGTGTGTAGATGGGGGGGGAGGGGGGAGGAGGGGCAAATTTATGGCCAAAGCGGGTTTCGAACCAGCAATCTTGCTGTCGATTCTGAGTACTGTGTCACTGTTGACCATCTCTCGCACCTGTAGTCAGTCCAAAACGAAGAAAATATTAACTGATTGGTTGATTGGTCGCTTATATATAGCGCAATTCTCTGCTCCCGAGCATCATAATTCAGGAGCTGTGTGAGGTCGAGGTGGCCGTCCTGGGCTGTCCGTCCTAACGAGCCTTCTGGTTTCCGTGGACGTAAAGCTATACTGAACCATGCTTCGGCATTGGTCACAGCTTGTCCCTAATATGTCAGCTGACATCTGAGGACATTAAGCAACACTACCTCCCTACCTCCCTACCTCCCGAGCAGACTCATCGCGTTCTTGTCGCGTGTCATTGTCAGTGAGTGACTCTCTCTCTCTCTCTCTCTCTCTCTCTCTCTCTCTCTCTCTCTCTCTCTCTCTCTCTCTCTCTCTCTCTCTCTGCGTGTTTGAATACCCGCCGAAGAAAATATACAAAGGAAGAAAAATGAAGAAAAGAAAAACAGGACCAAAAAGAACGAAGCAAAGGGAGAAGGAACGGACGACAAAAGTGGATTAAACTAATAACTGAAAACACGCTTTACCTGTTTATCTACAGCTTAGTTATGAATTGCTCGCACTAGCTTGTTCCAAGCACCTGTTATGGTGGCACCACAAATCGGCCCATGGTAGGCCGTTAGTTTCCCGCTGAGGAATTATTTATGGTTCATTCTAGATTAAGTGCAGTGCCATCTCTGTCTGTCTGTCTGTCTGTCTGTCTGTCTGTCTGTCTGTCTGTCTGTCTGTCTGTCTGTCTCTCTCTCTCTCTCTCTCTCTCTCTCTCTCCTCTCTCTCTCTCTCTCTCTCTCTCTCTCTCTCTCTCTCTCTCTCTCTCTCTATTACACACACAAAACACACGCACGCACGCACGCACACACACACACATGCACATGCATCTTTTTTTCTCTTCTTGCTTTCTTCTTCTTCTTCATCTTCTTTTCTTTTTTCTTTTCTCTCTCTCTGAGTGTTTCTTTTCTTCATGGGCCTACTGGCGAGTGGTGTTTGCCGTCAGAAAATCCCCCAGAGACTGGTCCATAGAGCATGCACTGCACGCATGAGTGATAGATCGCCCCTCATTCCAATCAGCAACTACTGGCCTGCTGGGGGGTAGTGCAGACTACCCCCCCCCCCCCTTCCCTGGCGAAATGACGCCGTAAGGCTGCTTGGAGACGGTTACAGCCAAACGTCACTTCCTGGTCAGTGTGTGTGTGTGTGTGTGTGTGTGTGTGTGTGGTGTGTGTGTGTGTGTGTGTGTGTGTGTTGATAGATTATTTATGGCTATGGCGCCCCATAAGCTCGGGGGGCCTACAGATGTGCAAATTTCATCACACACACACACACACACACACACACACACACACACACACACACACACACACACACACACACACACACACATACACACGCACACACATATGAGCACACGCACACACACGATTGCACGCAAGCCCCCACCCCCCCCACCCCACACACACACACACACACACACACACACTGGACAAAATTCCACTATATACAAACAGGCCTATGACAAGAGAAAACGTGTTACTCTCCTCCCAGTCCCCCCCCCCCCCCCAACCCCCCTCCATCCCGCTCCCAGCCCCAAACACAAGCAAGTTGCCCTAATTCCACTTCTGCTATTATCTTAACCTTTTATCTTACCTTTTATTCCTGCTCCGTCATTTTGGCGGACGACAACACTCAGTCATTATTTCTACCGGGTGTGGTGAATAGTACGGCACTTAGGGTTTTGTCACACACACAAAAATACCCGTATCTGTCGTCGCCGAGATCGAAGAAAATTTCCGCTTCAGCTGTTGGGGGTAGCGGGTGTCGTGAGTGTCTCCTGCTACTTCGTGGGTTCTGTTGTCAGCGCTGTCAATGGGGTATCGATCATGATCGATCGATCGTGTTCGCCGTTTGATTGATTCGGCCAATTACGGGGGTTGTTGTGTTCGCTAGTTCTGTGAAAAATAAAAGTTATGTTTTGTGTTCCTGTGTCAGTCGTGGCTTGTTTTCTATGTTGTAATCTGAGTGTAGTGTGGATGGTTCCTGTTCGCTGTTCGAGTGCTTTCACGCACAGACAGAAGCTGTGCAATGGTGACAGGGGAAAGCGAACCAGGGACGTAACTTGGTCTGAAAACGTACAAAATGAGTGAACGTTTTCACCCGCATGCGTCAGAAGTACTTTCTTTCTTTTATTTTTTCTTTGTGTGTGTGTGTGTGTGTGTGTGTGTGTGTGTGTGTGTGTGTGTGTGTGTGTGTGTGTGTGTGTGTGTGTGTGTGTGTGTTGTTGTTGTTGTTGTTTTTGTGTGTTGTTTTTGTGTGTGTGTGTGTGTGTGTGTGTTTGTTTTTTGTTTTTTTGTTTAGTTTCCAGTTTGGGCTTCTCGAGGCATAGCCATGTTGGTTTTCTGTTTACCAACAAGAGCAGATAAAGGCTGGTTCGTAACCATACACATGGACTATTCACTGTCTGTGTTCGTGACATACTTTTGTCTCGCATGCTTTTCTCGTCTGTGGCCTCACTAACACACTGTTTCGGGGTACTCACCGCAGCGCCCACCGTCGTGTTTTCGCGACTTTCAAACATCCGTTTCTAGGAAACAGGACGAGAAATCGATTTACAAAACCAACAGCTCCGTGCGTATTTATATATTTACACCCACACCCACACCCACCCAAACGCACGCACACACACACACACACACACACACACACACACACACACACACACACACACACACACACACACACACACACACACACACACACACACACACACACATTCCGTATCGATAGGGACCGGTGATGCTTGTTCGGTTCGGTTCCTAACTAATGGGTAAATAACACCTCACGCCCAAAGTCAGGTGTCGAACATCATTAGCTGTAGGCTCCGATCCGCTGCAGGAAAAGCACGTTCTGCGTGGGAATCGACCTCTCTCCGATCCATATCTAGGCTAATCACGTTCCGCTTGGTCATCGATCATCATTTGTCTGCATTTCAACGATACAACAAGAACAACAAGAACCGCAGACGAAATTGAAGCGAGCCATGTTTGACGCACGCCTGTGGAACTGACACCAGTCGATGACTACAAGAGCAGATAAAGGCTGGTTCGTAACCATAGACATGAGCTATTCACTGTCTGTGTTCGTGACATACTTTTGCCCGACAAGCACTAGCCTGTTTTGTAACTCTGATCATGTTCGTGGGACAGACAGCAAAACGTTTTGTCGCCACGTACATTCCGCGTTTTCTCTCGCATTCGTAGTGTAATTATTTCTTGTTTATAGTTTTCCTTTCTCTTGAAGTTTCTTCGTATTCTGTTGCTTTATTTTGCACTTCGTATGGTCACCGGTACGTGTTTTCAGCCGACAGTAGTAAGTATAGTCAGCTCAACCAACCGAAGGAGTTCATTTGTAAGTAACGAGTAAGTAACAAGTAAGAGTTCATTTGACTACGATCTGCATAAAGACAAAAACAAAGAGTAACGGGGGAGCCAAAGAGACAGAGGAACAACAACAGCAACGACAAAAGTATGGTCCTTCCGACAAACGGCCATGACCAAAAATGTTGGCAATGGCTGTTTTCGTGGTGGATGGTTGGGGGGGGGGGGGGGGGGGGGGGTCGGAGGAGTATGGACACCTTCAAGAGGGAACGGCCCGTCGTTTTGTTTAACACAGTGTGAGATGAGTGTATTCAGAGCTCAGGAGCTGTGGGAAATTCGAGGTGGCCGTCCCTAATAAGCCTTATCGTTTCTGCGGACGTAACGCAACATTGAACGCATAAACGATTTAAGGTGCAGAGCCCAGGAGCTGTGTGAAAGCAGAGGTGGCCGTCCTGGGCAGTCCGTACTTTCTCTATGGACGTAAAGCAACATTGAAGTATACTGTACTGGCTAACTGAAACGTCACTTTAACTAAATTTCTTTCTGAATCAGTAAATGCACACCTGAAGTGCCTCAGATGGACGCGCGTATTTACGTACATTATCAAAATAAGCGCCTTAAGGTTGTGTGGTACCTAGAGCTCATTTCAACCAAGGATTTTAAAATTAAATCGTGATTGTTGCATCATTATTTCGAAACCCATTTACGTTATAAAACTGTAAATGATCTCACAGTCATCGTTTGTCTTGTATGCTTCCGCTGCTGGACCAATTGCATTAACAAAATCACATCTGTTCCTGCGGTGTTTTCATGAGAGGAATATCATTACTTGGCACCAACCTTGCATTTACAGCTGTGAGCAAATATAAAGACAACAATGTTATATTCCAGCTGAACAAACGCGTGTGCTAAAATAGTAACACACGCACGCACGCACGCACGCACGCACGCACGCACGCACGTACGTACGCACGCGCGCGCGCGCGACACACACACACACACACACACACACTCACAGCAGCACCACCACCACCACTACCACTAACAACAAAGAGCGAACTCAATCAAACACACAATTACCAACAAAAGACAGACGTTCTTTTCATAAACAAAGTTTAATTTCAATTTCACATGAAAAGTATGATCTTTCACTTATTGCATTGTGCACACTGTATATATATATATATACCGTTATTGTATGCCATAAATAGTCTTCGTTGTTGTTCGGCAGCAAGTTCCTGAGATCAAACAAACTTTTCTGCTGTGCCGGGCAATATATAGCCACAATCTTCAATCTTTCACACAAGGAAAAATGCATATGATTATATGATCGAATGCGAAGTGTTATCATTCTCACTGTCTCATTTTTTATGCAACTACTCTCTCTCTCTCTCTCTCTCTCTCTCTCTCTCTCTCTCTCTCTCTCTCTCTCTCTCTCTCTCTCTCTGTCAGAAATGGCATGCATGAGATCTCCATAAGCGGTGCTCTGTTTATTGCGCCAGTCCAACTGCATACTTAGGATTAGTACAAAAATACCCGTATTAAAAGTACTAAAAACGTTAGGGAAAAGTATGTCATCCATTCTTGAGGGAGGAAAACGTTCCTCCATTTAAAGACATGCACGATCATGTCTAAATGCATCGTCAAAAGTAAACTTGGACAGGGAAAAATAAAGAGTCCAGAACAGCGAGTTTCGGTCTGTTAACCAGGAATACGTTGAAAACACCAAGAACACGTTATACTCGGATTTTGTTTTGACGCAAATTCAACCTGCGTAACCATGATACTTTCGTGGGCACTTAAAGCACAGAAGAGACGACGGCAGATAACTTTATCATTATAGAATATACTCTAGAGTACCAGATGATGGCATCACCCGGGTTGTCTCACAACATTCCAAGGTCACCCAAAACACAAATGGCTTTATAAGGGCAAAAATCTGAAACAAGAATGACTGCTAACTTTCTAAAACAAGATCCAAACACATAGAAGATTTTTTTTTAAACGCTTATTTATTATGACACATAAAAGATTCCAAAAACGCTTATTTATTATGACAATATTAAAACTAAAATATCTTATTTATTATTGTGTGCCTGTGTCATAATAAATAAGCGTTCTTTTGAATCTTTTATGTGTTTGGATTTTATAAGGGCAGCCAACCTCACAACACCCCAGGGTCACCCAAAGTGCAGATGGTTCTGTCAGGGCAGTTAGCCTCGCCACACTGCATGGTCACCTAACGTACTTACGGTTTAATATAGTAAGTAAACAGGGTGCTTAACGTCCACAGAAACCGTAAGGCTTATTAGGGACGGGGAGAGGGGGGAAGGGGTTATGGAGGTGGGGGAAGAGGGAGACTATTATACCTGTCGCTACACTGCCACCATCAGAATGACTCCTGCATTAAGGTGGGCAGTGATGAGAGCCATTTTAATATTTCATTAATTGTGAGGGACAAAGTCACAAGACAGTGTCCACAGACCACAATTTTTGAAGAGAAAAGAAAGCCGAAGCGGATTCGAACCGAGATCCCTCTGCTAACCAGCCTACCGCCTTACCGTTAGGCCAAACCGGCTCACAAACGGTTTAATAAAGGCGGCCAGCCTCATATACTCCAGGGTCAGCTCGGATATAGATGGGCGGGGGTGGGGGGGGGGGGGTGGGGGGGGGGGGGGGGTTAAGGGCCTCATATACTCCTCAATCATTTAAAGTACAAATGGTTTTACAAGGCAGCTAGTCTCACGATCCTCCAGGGTCATCTAAAAGTGATGTTTCTGGAGGTAAAAAGCATAGTTCAGGAGCTGTGTGAGTCGAGGTGGCCGTCCTGGGCTGTCCGTCCTAACGAGCCTCGTGGTTTCCGTGGACGTAAAGCAATATTGAACCATGCTCACGCACTGGTCTCAGTTTGTCCTTAATATGTCAACCGACATCCGAGGACATTAAGTGTCACCTGAAGGAAGGAGGTAAAAACGGGTTCTAAACTTCAAGCCGAGATTCGACAGCGAGACTGGTTCAAGTTGTAGTCTCTAAGAACAAAATCTTCGCCTTTATTTTACAATATGCAGGCTACTCTCTCCGACCCCCCGATCTTCATTATAACAAAATATAACCCTACGTTGTCTGCCTGACCATTCAGCAGTTGATCCAAGACAAAGGCATTTCCCCCTGGCGCTGAAGTTGCTGCTGCGGACAGTGACCTCCCTTGTCAGACGACACGAAGCAAAACTCGGTGCCAGCGCCTGGGACGGGGGCAACGGGAGGTAATCCGCGTCTGCTGTCACACACCTCTCCGTCCTTGATATCACACGGGTTCAGGTCGACGTTGGGCGGCACGAAATCGGGCCTCCAAACATCGTCCGAGAGGGGCCACACACACGGGTGCTTGCCGGGAAGGGAAGATGGCGTCAAAGGGAAGGTTATGTCACCGATGAGGTCACTGCGTGATGACACTG
>JABMCL010000191.1:195000-287500 GCA_018857735.1 Alviniconcha marisindica
TGACGCTCAGATAAACTGTACGCTCTGTTAATGTCTGATGTATGCTTTCCTGCAATAAAACGTGTTAAAACGAACTGTGGCAGAGACACAGGAGGCCGAAGTGCAGACCTGTAACAGTCAGACCTCGGAGTGTGCTCCCATGGGTGTGTGCAGTGATCGATGGAGATGGTTCACGTGCCGTGACGTCACCAAATAGTGCGTACCGCCGACTGGAGGACAACTAGCCTCCATGTTCACCAATCACGCTGCGCAAAGATCGGCGGCAGACGAGACTCGCACACGAAATCAAGCCATTATAGTGGAGTTTTGTGCTGCATTTACGACTGTAGCTGTCGAAGCTCGACAAAAAAGAACATACGGTGTATATCGTGATTCTGTGGCCCTACGTAAGTTCAGAGTTGGCAATGAATGTACGTGTTTCGATATTTAGCTTACTGAAGATGTATGCTGTGTGGTTTAGTGGTCATGGGGTTCGATCTTCTCTCTTTTGGAGGGGGGGGGGGGGGGGGGGGGCAGGGGGATATTAAAATTGTGTTTTAGTCTTCCGATTTTGTTTGCTGTATGTAGATGCAACAGATGTATCTATTTAGTTGTGTTGTGTGTGTGTGTGTGTGTGTGTGTGTGTGTGTGTGTGTGTGGTGTGTGTGTGTTTTGTTTGTTTTTTGTTACTTTTTGTACGGCGCATTGTGCCTTAGAGTTGGCAACGGGTAATGCGCTATAGAATTGTCCATTATTATGATAATTACTATTATGTCTGTGCCGACCTTGGTGATCCTGGTCCGTGGCGTGGTGGAAGTCGGTCTTGCAGATGAGCCGGCCGTCGTCCCGCAGGTAGAACTCGTCGCCGGTGTTGAGGGCCGAGCCGCACATGACGCAGGCAAAGCACTTCATGTGGTAGATGTTCTCGTGGGCCCGCCGAACCACATCGCTAGGGGGGATCACTTCGCCACAGCCAGCACAGCTCGCCCCGAACAGCCTGCAAAGGGGAGGACAGCCGGTTAGTTCAAGTTCACAGAGCTCAGGAGCTGTCTGAAAGTCGAGGTGGCCGTCCTGTGTGTGTGTGTGTGTGTGTGTGTGTGTGTGTGTGTGTGTGTGTGTGTGTGTGTGTGTGTGTGTGTGTGTGTGTGCGGGCCCACTCTAACGGAGTATTTGGGAGTTGGTTTTGGCCATGGACTTGCCTAACGCAGTTACTAAAGTTGGGAGACGATCTGGAAGGACAACGGGGTTAGCACACTCCGAGCATCGTTTTCCGGCACCTTCCTCCACATTCTGCCAGATTTGGTTACGTCACTGAATGGGCACTCTGTATCTCCGCGCAGCTGTCCAGCGACGCGGTCAGCGCTCTCCGAAAGGTTTGGGTACTAATATGACTGTAGAAGCAACCTAGCGCCCAAGCACGCACGTAAACAAGAGGCGCATCCACCCGGGTAAAAAACAGAGCCCGTCTCGATTCAAATGATTGTGGTTTTATTTGTGCTGGTGTAACCTTTGTTGGCGGCTATAAATGACACGCCTTGTTTTATTTCAGTTGTTTGTAACAAACTTACTACTGTTTGAGCACCAACAAAAAACTGCTCGTTAGCTGACAGTTTTCTGGACCCTATGGTGTAATTAAATACGGCAGTGGTTGAAGGAAGGATGTCGTAAACCAGTGCTTGGAGTTTGCGGGGTTAGTATTCTAGCCGCAATGACGCTGATGCACATATATAACAGAGCTCCGCAGAAGAAGAAGAATGTGGTTTATGAGGTCTTGTGACATCGCCCCTCACACTTAATGAAACATTAAAATGGCTCTCACCGATGCCACTATTTATGCAGAAATCATTCTGCAGGTGCCAGTGTAGCGTTAGGTATAGCTCCCTACCCCCACCCCTCCACCAATACCCCGGGATCTCGGTCCCCGCCAGTACCTCTTGGGAGACAGCTAGGTGTTAAACAAGTCGAACGAACGAAGGAGGAAAGAATGGATATTTCTGTGACTGTTTCCAACTGAATGAGGGCCGAAATGGAGGGGATGGAGCGAGGGCCGAAATAGTGGGGATGCAGTGAGGGCCGAAATAGTGGGGATGGAGCGAGGGCCGTGTGGATGGAGCGAGGGCCGTGTGGATGGAGCGAGGGCCGAAATAGTGGGGACGGAGCGAGGGCCGAAATAGTGGGGATGGAGCGAGGGCCGAAATGGTTGGGAACGGTGGTGGGGGGTGGAGAGAGAGAAGCCTATGCTGACACAATATTGTTTTGTCACTACAGACACGGTTCTGCAGGCAGCGGAATGAGCCGAGTCGGCGCTGTTATTCACTGCGGAGGGCAAAGTCTCAAGAACGTGTCAGTCCATAACCCAAGAGGAACTGGTGATTTGAAACGGAGTTGAACTCGGGTCCGTCTGCTCTGCTTCACCGCACGGCTTGGCCTCTTCGTGCAATGAGGTGTCGGTGCTCATGCCGCGTAGCCACACCGTTGGGAACCTGTGTCACGATTCAGTGGACACGGGGCCCTGAGCGTGAGGTTGCAAGCAACAGCATGGCGGTCCTCGCTTCCTCCTCGGCTGGTTACATGGGCACTTAAGTCCGTGGTTTACGTGATGTGTCCCTCCATTGTCCCTACTGAAAGTATTATGTCATCTGGGGACATTAAGCCCCGCATCATGTAGACATCAAGCCCCATTCGCATCGCAGTTTATGTACTGACGGCAGAAAGTTCCTGCATGAAGCCCTCCCACGCATGCAGAAAATGAAAAAGAAACAACTTGAAGCCACTGAGGTGAAAACAAACGCGTTTGGTGCGCGTTTGGTGCGGGCAGTCATACTGTCGTACTCTCATAGAACTATTTCTTCCCTACGCACAGTTTGATGGATTATGGGCTCCGTCATGTGTACAGAAATCAATCGACTTCCACGAAACAAAACTTTGCACAACTGCCCAAAGAAAAAGTGACGATGAAATCCAGATGAACAGCTGCTGCTGGAACAAAAACCGCTGTGCAAGCTGTTCGTGAGCGACACCTCGACCTTACAAATCGCCGGAAGGCCAGCAAGTAATAAAACCAGACAGCAAGATACGGTTAGTTCTCATAGTTCAGGAGCTGTGTGAGTCGAGGTGGCCGTCCTGGGCTGTCCGTCCTAACGAGCCATCTGGTTTCCGTGGACGTAAAGCTATATTGAACCATGCTTCGGCATTGGTCACAGCTTGTCCTTAATATGTCAGCCGACATCTGAGGACATTAAGCATCACTTCATCAACGGTTAGTTCATAGTTCAGGAGCTGTGTGAGAGTCGAGGTGGCTGTCCTAGGCTGTCCGTCCTAACGAGCCTGCTGGTTTCCGTGGACGTAAAGCTATATTGAACAATGCTTCGGCATTGGTCTCAGCTTGTCCCTAATATGTCAACTGACATCTGAGGACATTAAGCAACTCTACCTACCTACCTACGGTTAGTTGGTGCTTTGAGCCCAGTAAACCACATAGGATATATAAATACGGACAGCTATTTAGATTTCATTTCTGACCAAACACTGAAACGCTTTTTAATTTAAGAATCGTGTTGAATGTAATGTAACGCAAAGGAGTAATAAAGTGCTTGCGCCCTATAACGTGTGCCCGAAGCGCATCACGGCAAATAAAAATACCCAGAACCAAGAGAACAGTGACTTCTGCCAATTATTAAACAAATACACTACAACCATTTCATTCAAAGTCTTTGTCATCACTTCAAACACACACACACACACACACTCAAACGCGCGCGAGAGCACACACACGAAAAAATGGATCTGCACTGGTCTACAGCCATGGGCTTACATAAACTACAAATGTAAGTGCATGTCTACAGCCTTGCCAACAGCCCTGTGCTTATGTCTGTATCTGTCTGCTTCCTTGTCCGAGGGCCTACGGGTGCACAGTGTCCTCGAGATAGCAGCCTATCTCTTCCTAGTCTTAGGGTTTTGTAACATCGGCCAGTCATTATCGCCGTGATTGCAATGGTGCCCTTTGGAAAATGAATATCGATGCTAACAAAGTTTCTACTTTAGCCATAGTGATAGGACTGCCGGATACACAAGAATCGCTGATTACTGTCTACATAGTCTCACATACTTAACATACGCTGTTACGTCGTCATTCTTTAAAGAGGCACTTCGCTCTCACTAACTGTAGCCAGTCATATACAGCTGACAATTGTTGTGGAATTTAAAGATTCTGTTTATGATGTTTTTACTATCTAACCGATAGTAAAAACATCATAAACAGAATCTTTAAATTTCACAACAATCTGTGTGACAATTCCCGTGAAATTAAGTGTGTGTCTGTCTGTGTGTCTGTCTGTGTGTCTGTCTGTGTGTCTTTATGGTAAAGCATTCTGCGCTCCCCCTTCACGTGGAATAGTGAGCTCTATCAAAAAAATCCTCTTAATTATCATTATTATTATTTGTAGTTGTAATTATTAAAACACAGTGGACAAAAATTCGACTTCAACTTTTCTGGTCTCCACTCTCTTAAGGGGTCTTCGGTCCTTCGCCAACAGCAGCACAAAAACACCCAACAAAGGCCGCCACCCGACACGTGATTCAAAGAGACTCAACAAAAGCACGTGACTCACAGAGAAACTCGAACAAAACACAAGTCATTCGCCGAACAATAACCGAGTCCACTTACTTTTGGTGTCCAAGGAACATTTCACGGTTCACCGACGCAGGAAGAAAGAAGCAGACACACAGACACATCTACGCGCACGTGTAGGACTGAATGGTGGAGGGACTAATCTGTCCGCCCCGACGTCTTACTACTACATCCGGCCACAAAGCTGTCTCCAAGCCCCTGCCCGCTTTCCGTCACAGTAAGACGGAGGAGGGAAAGGGGGGGAGGGGGGGTGGGGTGGGGGGGTGGTTATGACACGTATGACCCAGGGTGGGTCAAACCCGACGTCGAGTCACCAGCTAAGGGCAGATTTGACACGCTAATCTGGGCTTTCCCCACTCATAAACTTTTATGCCGGATTTAAGCAGCCCGGTTTTGCTGCTGGCCCCGCCAACAGCATTGTCCAGCTAAAAGTCAAGTTAAACAGATAGAGTACGCTCACTGTCAAATCCAAGCTACCGTTGTTTTTGGTGTCGGTGCTTCTTTGCCTCGTTCGGCAAAAAGAAAAAGTCCAAGAAATATCTATATGACACTGTGGTTTAACACCAACTCAAAGCCAACTTTGTTATTGATCTCGCCACTTCTTTAGGCCTACTTCATCCAAACACACAAAAAGCTAAAAAGAACGCTATTTATTACGAAATAAACACAACATGCCAATTTTCGGGGTAATCCCCTTTCTCAAGCTACAAAACACAACTTAAACGTTAAAAAAATGAGATGTAGAGTTAGGATACTTATCTGCTTTCTACAAAACAACACTTAAACAACAGTTAAACGGTGAAAAATGAGACGTAGAGTTAGGATACTTATCTGCTTTCTACTGTCTGCTTTCTACAAAACAACACTTAAACAACAGTTAATCGGTGAAAAATAATATGTAGAGCTAAGATACTTATCGACTTCGTCAAGTCAAATAATTTAAATTTAAATCAATTAAAACAAGAAAAGAAGAGAGAGAAAAAAAGTCGTCCTTTGACGCAAAGCTGTAAGAAAAGCAGGAGGAAATGGCCTACGAAAGACGGTCTAATGACCCTAAAGCCGCAACAGCAACAAAAACATTAAAAACAATCAGTGTAATCTGAAGCGGAATCGAACCTTAGAATCAAGTTACTCATATTGTGGTCTAATTCTGGACTTATATAATTGAACAGAGTAGTAGTAAACATGCAGCTAAAACTCTTGATTCAAAAGTGTAACCCTTGCGGCCAAAAAAAAAATCAAAGAAAACATGTAAGTGTGCGTATATTCTCTCTCTCTCTCTCTCTCTCACACACACACACACACACACACACACACACACACACACACACACACACACACACACACACACACACACACACACACACACACAAAATTAACAAGGAAACTTACAAGAGTCAAGTTCTTGTTTCATTACATACAGAAATCGGGCACAAAACTGAGGCTGCCGGAAAGAGGCTGGGGGAAGGGGAGGGGGGGGGGGGGGGGGGAGAGAGAGACGTTGATAAAATTAATTTGCACCTAAACGTAATACCAGCGTACAAATGAAGCAATTTATCACTGACTCCTTCACCGACTTGCAATCATAAAGTAGATCTCACCGGTCTATCCCAGGATGAAACATGACAGGTACAAACGGAACGAGACGGACATCAACATGGCCCCCGCGACTCTCTGTCGTTCGTCGAGCGTCAGCCGAGACTGCAGACGTCAGAATGAGCGCGAGCAGACGGCACAATTTGTGTTAGCTGCGTCGGACAGGAAGTATTGGGACTCGCTGGTTTCGGGCGGTTCGTGATCGTTGATAAAGATGGGATGGCGAAGTGAAAATTGTGTTGGCATACCAAAGATTCTTTCTTTCACTAAATGGCGGCATATATCCTTGTAACTCGACACTGAAACAGCAGTTTACTTTTGATCTTTTCTTCGCTGTGTATTCCCTGTACGAACAAGCACGTAACTAAAAAGACACAGACAGAGAGAGACTGCGTGCTAGTCAGTGGGGAAAAAAAGAAAAGATATTTGGTGTACCATAGCAATATATACAGAACAAACAAATACATAGTTAAATAAATCTGTATACAAATTACTTGACTGAAACATATCAATACAAAAACAAAAACAAATAAACCCTGTTCGTATCACTGAATACATTTATGAATGAAAAAATACTAAACGACAAATAAAAACAAGTTGTGTACGCAATAAATAGTTACGACTCCTGATACGATCATTTATTACAACTGACGGACAGCCATACGTGTATGTACAACTAAATTATCAGTAAATGAAGTTCAGGTAACTAATAATCATTTGTCACACAAATCGACAGAAATAAACCGACATGAACAGAGAACTACAATTCAAAAGATGTGAATGTACTGCAGTAACACGCGGCGCGTCAGGTGGCCAAGCTTTATCACGGCTCTCCATTCACGTATGACAGGCAAATATTGCGGGACACTGATAACTCCCCCCACTCGACACCGGCATGTCGATCAGAACGATCAACGGTTAGTGCTCCACCCAATGGCAATCGATCACCGAGCCAGTCATCATAACGTCACCAGAGACTGTGACATGTCAACACTTCACCGACCCACTGACACGTACGTATCGATGCCAATGGCAGAGTGGAATGGTAAACACGGTTACTGATGGATTACATTATGGATAAGGAGATATATATATTCACAGCTCGGCATGGGTGAGCTACGACTGACCGTGATCATTTCCCGTACGCAGTCAGCGTATAGTATGTAAAACTGACCTCACTCGCAATCCACTCCGGTATTATTTATCTTCATCAATGGTTTATGACAGATAGGTTTGTAAGACAGCAAAGCGTGAGCCGGTTTGCCTAGCGGCAAGGCGTTAGGCTGGTAAGCGGAAGGACCTCGGTTCGATACCGCTTCGGCTCTCTTTTCTCTTCAAAAGTTGTGGTTTGTGGACACTGTCTTGTGACTTTGTCCATCACTTCCTACCGAAACATTAAAATGGCTCTCATCGCTGCCCATCTTAATGCAGAAATCATCTGGGGGAGCCATGGACGTAGGGGGAGAGGGAGATTATATACCTATCGCTACGCTGTCACCACCTGCCCGTCCCTAATAAGCCGTACGGTTTCTGTGGACGTTAAGCACCATGTTTACAGCAAAGCAAATTTTAACTGGTCACAACCAATTTCTCTTTTCTGCCCACGATGCAAGAAATATTTTAGAATTCGATTTTGTGAAACTTACAGGAGACGTCTAATTTTTATCCCAGCATGACGCATCTATTTGCCTTTCAGGTGATTCGGTTCATTCTTCAACACACTCCATACACGCCAGTACCAATAACTGAAACCGAATTTTGGCTATAAATAGACAATGTTCATATATATATATGTTCGTTTATATGTCTGTTAATTGAAATAAAGGGTTTACCGCGAAAATGTGTGCATGCTTTGTGTTGTCTTATTAACAATAAAACCAGCGGTCTTTTTAACCTTTGATGTGCTCGGATCTGAGTTGATTAAAGCAAACGACTGGTTCACGTGGTCACGACGGCGGGCGGCTGACGTGTGTGTATTCGTGTGCGTGCGTGCGTGCGTGCGTGTGTGTGTTGTTTTGTTTTGTTTTGTTTTGTGTTGTGTTGTGTTGTGTTGCGTGTGTATGTGTGTGTTAAAGTGTGTGACCGTTTTGTTTTTGTTTTGTTTTTTAGTACTAGTTTAATATATATTTATTATATGGGATGTTTTCTGTTTGGTTGTGCTTACTGCTGCCTACTGAATTTCCCCACGGGGACAGTAAAGTTGTATCACTGAAGTACCGGCTATGTTCGTCGCAGAGGAGGAGCAACAGTGACAGGTATAAAAGTAGAGCTTCTACAAAATACACACGCAAACATTCGAGGTTGTTTCATTTTAAATGAAACACCGCTACGCTCAAATCTGGAACAATAGAAAATATATAGAAACCTCCGCAAAAAGAAATTTTCATTTTTTTCTCACAAGGTTGAACATGATTCTTCGTGTTGTCAAATACTGACAAGCAAAAAAGGATCATTAAAAAAAATGCTAATAACATTGCTTAGGTGGATGGACCAAAAGCGCGAATGTGGAGTGTGGAATTTTCCTGATAACACTAGGATTTAAACATGTATTTTTTATAAATCATTAAATTTTGCATCATCCAAAAATTCAAATCTTTGCCCATCAGTCTGGCCCAACACCAATAGAAAAGCGGATTCATTTAACATATAGATACTCTCCTACCTCTCCTACTCTCTCTCTCTCTCTCTCTCTCTCTCTCTCTCTCTCTCTCTCTCTCTCTCTCCCTCTCTCTCTCTCTCTCTCTCTCTCTTCTCTCTCTCTCTCTCGCTCAAAACACTTCCCGATGCCTCATTTGTTTATTTTCGGTTAAAACAATTTTTTTTAAATGGCAGCGGTATTTATAATTGGTACATGTACCTAAAACAAAATGTTCATGCCCTATATTATGTACGCATAAAATCGCCAGTTCTGCGTACAGATATATATAAAGACATGACACTAAAATTGTCAACGAATTAGCAGAACTGTGGGACAAAGCCAAAATAAACAAACCTTCTTTAAAAGGCAACCTCTCTCTCTCTCCTTCACTCCCCCCCCCCCCCCCCCCCCCAGAAACAACAACAACTGAATATACTTCTTGTGTCAGTCCTGTGTAAATTCCTAAACCCTGTTAAGTGTTATTAAAGCAGCAACGTAATAAGACATAATTTCTTGAAGTGAATAATTGTACACGTATATATATGCATAAAATATAAAAGCAAAATACATATAAAAACAATGAAACCGGTAACGTCAGAGCAAAACTGTGGCGACTGCCGCAAAGACTATCAGATAGACTATTAAATAACTGATTTTTAACGCCCGATCAGAGTGAACAAAAAAGTCGGAATGGCGGTTGTTGTTGTTTTTGAAGACATGCGAATGACATGCAGATGCAAATGAATCGGCGAGACAGTCCATCAGCAACGCTGATTAAGTCATGGAATATCAACGTACGCTGAAGTCAGGGATATCATATACAACAACCGCCCCCCCCCCCAACCCCCACCCCCACCCCACCCCCCACACAATTTCTTCTTCTTCTTCTAACCCTCTCTCTATATATTTATAATAGGAGTGTTAGTTCTAGATGCCGATTAGTAGCCTACTGCTTCATAAATCAGTCAACACTGACAAATCGACAAAACAAAAACCACATCGATAACAACGATAATAAAACTCAGACAACCAAACTCATACGTAGTACGAGTTGTCTTTACTATGCCCTTAATGGCTTACCTATCTGTATAACTACAGTCTACAAAATGTCCCAAGTCTATAAGTCTAGACCGTCCGCCAATGAGATCGCCACCAAGTCCGCGATCGGGCGGGTCATGCCAAACCGCAAATATTTATCTTCTAATACGTGCATCAGACTACACGTCGGTCCACATTCGCAGACGTCTGATGCTAGATAACGCGGCGATAGACTTCCCCCTACAATACCACCGACAATTTATCTTCCTGGTCTCCTTTAGCTGCAATAAGCAGACAACGGTTTAATGTACCTGCTTCTCAGTCTTGGCGTTGACAGTGAGTTACAAAAAGTCGGTTCAAATAATATAGTAAGTAAGTAATACTCACGGATTCAAATATAAATATACAGTACTTATTAAGTCTTTTCTGCATCAAGTGAATGGTGATAGTGAATGTGAAGTGTGGCTTCAGAATTAACTATTGTTGCACAAATTTACCTAAAAGAGAAACTTCACACGCAACTTTAATTAGTTTCAATTCTCTTCAAACTCTGAAGCGCTTTAGCCTGATGGCTTTTGCTGAACTCATCGCTTTAGGAGTGAAAAGCCATGTCTACGTCGATGTGTTGACTGCAAGCCTATACACCTGAATGCACATTTTTTTCTGTGTATAATTATGCTAATATTCTGACTGCAGACCTGTTTTGTATGATGTTCTGTGAGTCCCACACCTTTTTTTTCTCCGTATACTCAGTCTCGCCATTCTTAAGTTTAAATGGAAACCATTGTATGAACTTTGCCACCAAATTAAGCCGATTAACTTTTGAGAGTAAGAAATTGCCTTTCTTTTTAGACTTTGAGACGCAGACTTTAACACCGCCACCCCTCTCATCTTCCAACGTCCCCGCCGGCAGCAGCAGGCGATTAGACCGACTTCTCGCTGTCCTCTTACTTGGAGCGATGACCGAACCGAATCTAGAGCGAGAGACGCTGAGATGTGTGTCCTGTTGCGGTCTTTGTTTAAACCCACTCCCCCTGCCGTGAGAGATTCACTATGATACGCCTCCACCCCACCCCCACCTTGCCCACTGCTGACCACCGCCGGACCGATTAGATGACGGGCTCCACACACACACACACATGGTTCATATACATACAGAGTCTGTGATTAGATGTTTGGCAGAGGATAACTAACTGTATCATCGTACTTTGAGACTGCATGTTTTCCCAGACGGACCAAACACACAGGTGTTCTGGTTGAAGCAGCAGACTGGGATCAACAGATTCTGCTGTTTGTTAAAAGCTGATTAGTAGATACAGCTATGCCCCTAACCCCCCCCCCCCCCCCCCCCCCCGACGGGTCCAAATTGTGACACGGGAGGTGGAGTGCGGAGCTGTACGGAGGTTGAAGGAAGGATGTCGTAAACCAGTGCTTGGAGTCTGGGCACTGGTTTAAGGCGGTGGCCTTGCCACAGTTGCCATGGCAACGGACGTGTTCTGGCCACGCGAACTCAGCGGATGAAGGTTCGATTCCCGTCGGGGAACGGGAAGGGAAGTGGGGGAGGGGGCGGAAGGGCGGAGGTGTCACCTTTATGCGATTCCTATGCTTCGGATTCAGGTCAGGTTTTCTGATTCGGTATTCACATTTGTTCGCCCGCCCACCCGTCCCCTCCATTACTGGTCAAGGTCTCCTCACCTGCTGTAGGCCCACTTTCTAAGCCAAGCTGCAAACTTCTCACTCGTGCAATTACCCCAAACTCAGCACAGTTCTGTCCAGTAAATGCAGCCTACTAGCAGGCTGATGACTGGATCTGGACGACCATACTAAAGTGGCGCCCACAGGTTTTAAAAGACATGGGGGGGTGGCGGGGGTGGGGGGGGGAGAGAGAGAGAGAGGAGGGAAAGAAAAGGAAGGACAGAAAAAGGCGCCTATCACTAGTATCGTTCAAATATTATCATTAAATTGTCATCAGTTTTGGAATACGTCTACCTGTCAGTTTTATTTGTTGTCGTTGTTATTATTATCGTTGTGTTGTTACCGTCATCATCATTATGCTGGTTGTTATATTATTATTATTATTATGTCTCTCAGCTGGTCAAGAATTACTGGTGCGATTATCAAAATTTAATTTGATGATAAAACACCAGAAACACAACGCGCTCGCGGGCACGCACACACGCACGCACGCACGCACGCACACACGCACCCACCCACCCACTCACACCCACACATTTTAAAAATACTGAACTGAATTTATTTATTTTTAATTTTAACTGATCGCAGCATTTTCTTTCAGTTCTTCTTAATGACAGTTCCCATCATTCAGATCCACGTGTGTGTGTGTATTCTCCAGTGCTGACGGAGATTACACCGAACGCGGTGTGTTTTCTTGCTTAGTTAGTATTGGGCTGATATCATATTTCACTGTTGTGTGCCGGTGGGTACTGATCAGCCACTCACATATCAGCCCAAAGGCAATCAGCAAACTAATGGTCCTCCCAGGGTCCCTATACAGGGACTGACTGACCCAGCACGTTCTTTGTGAAGTGGACAGAGTTGTTTTTCTATCAGTTTAACTGATATTTGATTTTGCTCATTTTTACTCAGGCTTTCGGGTCTTCCAGCTTTATAACATAATGCCTCTACAAGCAACTGTTCCGTCTGTGTAATTACCATTTTGTCTATAGGTAACACTCAAATAAGCATACTGCTTTTGTGTTTCCTGTACTTATTTGTTGAATTTATGATTACGATGAATAAATACATTTTGTTTTGAAACTTTAAACCATCTGTTCCTTTTTCTTTTTTTTTCCTTTTTTTTTTTTGCTCCCCCCCCCTTGCATTCAATCTAAAAACAAACATTCTGTTTAAAGACAAAATTAGATTCGTCTCCACTGACTACAAGGTGAAAGCGAGGCCCGAACATTTGGTATTAAAGTGATATTCACTCTTTCAATTTCAGTGTTGCCTCACGTCCACAAGAACCACAAGGACTGTAGGGACGGGTATTCACTCTTTCAAAAACAATCCCTTATGTAGAGAGCATGAACTGTGACTGACACTCAATAATATTAGTAAATTGATCAAGACTTCTAATAAATGAATCAGCCCAAAAAGTCACCACAATATTTTGTAATGTGGAACGAAAGCAAACAAAAGTTGTTGTTTCTAAACGAAGAAGAAGACTGAGAAGAAAGAATGAAATCATTAAATAGTATCAGATTTACATAATAGAAATATGACTGACTGAGTGAAGGAAGGCATGCATGGTGAAATCGACCAAACAACGATCATACCTGAAGAAATCCACTTGACAGAAAACTCTGGTACCGCGGACGTAACAGGTTTGAGCTAGAGACGTTTGACACGCAGCACACCGTAAGCATTGCGCATGCCAGAAGTGACCCTGCACGCGCAAGATGAACTCATCTTGGATTGGCTGACCACACCCAGTGCATGCTGGCGGGCCTGAAAAACAACAACAGAGAAATGTGTTACAATCAAAAGAGTTTCTGGCAGGTTCTGGCCATCAAGATTACATTTGCTAGTTTGTTTCAAAAATGCTGCTGAGTGCACCAGATGTATATACAACAGCTCGATATAGTTTCACGTTGAGCCGCAGTGAGTGAGTGAGTGAGTGAGTGAGTGAGTGAGTGAGTGAGTGAGTGAGTGAGTGAGTGAGTGAGTGAGTGAGTGAGTGAGTGAGTGAGTGAGGGGGTGAGTGAGTGAGTGAGTGAGTGAGTGAGTGAGTGAGTGAGTGAGTGAGTGAGTGAGTGATGTGTGTGTGTGTGTGTGTGTGTGTGTGTGTGTGTGTGTGTGTGTGCGCGCGCATGCGTGCGTGCGTGCGTGCGTGCGTGCGTGCGTGCACGTGTGTATTATTCCTCTCTTCAAAATTATCAGTACTGTATGACTACATACAGTACTGATACTCTCTCTCTCTCTCTCTCTCTCTCTCTCTCTTCTCTCTCCTCTCTCTCCTCTCCTCTCTAGAGAGAGAGAGAGAGAGAGAGAGGAGAGAGAGAGAGAGAGAGAGAGAGAGAGAGAGGAGAGAGAGAGAGAGAGAGAGAGAGAGAGAGAGAGAGAGAGGAGAGAGAGAGAGCCATACAGTACTGATAATTTTGAAGAGAGGAATAATACACACGCGCACGCACACACGTACGCACACACGTACGCACACACGTACGCACGCACGCACGCACGCACGCACGCACGCACACACACACACACACACACACACACACACACACACACTGCGGCTCAACGTGAAACTATATCGAGCTGTTGTATATACATCTGTTACACTCAGCAGCATTTTTGAAACAAACTAGCAAATGTAATCTTGATGGCCAGAACTCTCTTGAGAGAGAGAGAGAGAGAGAGAGAGAGAGAGAGAGAGAGAGAGAGAGAGAGAGAGAGAGAGAGAGAGAGAGAGAGAGATACGTTTATATCTGATGGGGGGCATCAAGGCATGAATGGTCGCAGTATCAGTACTGACTACAATGCATCAATAACATTTAATATAAAAACGAAAAATACATGTAATAGTGGGGAGGAAATGGGGGTAATAACCTTTTCTTAAATGACAAGTGCAGTGTAAAGAACAGACAAAAAATCGATAATTTACTTTGGTATCAAAATCAAATCAAATACCATCCTGTTCTAGAGGAACCAAAAAGAACAACATGCCCTTTCCTCTAGCGTGTAGTAACAAATTAAGATGAATTACCCAAAAATCTGTTTACGAAATTCAATCATGGAATTACAGCCTGTTGTCTGTTTTATGAAAAAATGAAATGTTTTATGCAAATCGAATCGCGACCGAACCGTAACCAAAACGCCATGCCTCGGTCTTTTCTGTTTCTGCACTCCTTTTTCCCTCCCACCTTTCATTCCCCCCCCCCCCCTCTCTCTCTTGTTGAAAATCTCGTGTTAGCCTACCCACCATATTTGTCATTTTGAGCTTCTCATATAAATTTACCTGTTTGACGCTCCCCAAACTATTCTGTTATTGTCTGTTGGTATGCTTTCATTAACAAACAAAACAAAATAAATAATAAATAAATAAATGTTTTAACCAAATGAAACTAAACGAACAATTTGCAATTAATCATAATTTTACTATTAAACAGCAAAAGAAAACGTAAATTTATACCAAGCTTGCCTAAATGTGTTTGTCAAGACAACCTAGACTGAAATTGCGTGTTATAAACGTTCTCCCACTCTCTCCGTCTCACTCACATGTCAACATATACAAGATCATTCTGCTGGTTAATTATTTACCCTTTGGTTTAAACAAAATTTTATTCATTCATCGTAATCATAAGCTCAACAAATAAGTACAGGAAACACAAAAGCAATATGCTTATTTGAGTGTTACCTATAGATAAAATGATAATCACACAGACATTTACGATGGCAAGATGGCAAATTGTTGTCAAAACATCAGAGGCAACAAAACCAACAAAGACCAAAATGACAACAAAAAACAAACAAAACAAAAGCAAAACAATAACAACAAAACGGGAGGAGGGGGTTGGGGTTAAAAAGCAAATAACTAACCGAATGGTCTAGTAATGTTGTCATAATTATTGATCTGAGAGAGAGAGGGAGAGGATTAAAACGTGTACTTCTTCGCTTGTATCATAAACAAATTTTGGCAGACTTTTACAGATTTACAAGCGGTCGGTTTGGCGCAAAAAGTCGTGGACTATAGCAAATATTTTCTTATTAGTTTCTAAATGTAGCTGGTCGTTTCCAAACAGAAGGTGTTGATATTTCTTTCATTCTCATCTAGTTTATTAATGGTTTTATTTCTAATACTATTATAAAGGGGACAATGTAGTAAGAAATGCTCTGATGTTTCTGCTGTATATCCGCATGAACATATAGGGTCTTCTAACAGGTGGCGTCTGAATAAGTCATAATTTAAATCGCTAATAGCAAGTCGAAGTCTACAATGCTTAACTTGTTCCTTTCTAGAACCAAAATAATAATATATAGGAACCACAGTGTCATTCGTTGACAAATATTTTTTCAGCAGACTAATTGAAGGATTTGTTTGTATAGTTTGAGGCAATGTGTTCCACAGTTGGGTAGTTGACGGAATGAATGAATTTGCATAAGTTCTGTTTTGTGAGCGGGAATGACTCTTTCATGTGGTCGTCTGCGATGATACGGGTTTGTTGTTGAAACTAGAGGTGGTACTAAGTTCGATAGGTATCCGGGGCATAGGTAATTAATCATTTTGTGAAACATTAATAGCTTGTGACGTTTTCGTCTTTCTTTTAGTGTGCAAAATCCAGATTCTTTATACAACTTTTCGTGGCTTGTTCCTCTAACAGCTCCTAAAATAATTCTTATAGCTTCCAAATGCAGGTTTTCGAGCATGTTTGAAAGTGTTCCAGTACAATTATCCCAAACAATGTCGGCGTAGTCAAACTGTGGCAATATAAAGGATTTGTACATAGTATCCAAGGCTTTTCTGCATAACTTGTACTTAAAGGAACGTAAACATGAAATAAGAAGGGTTGCTTTTCTAATAATACTGTTTATATGTTTTTCCCATTTGCAGTTACTTTGAAAAATCAGACCTAAGTGTTTGTGACATTCCTTGTCTTCGAGAACAATATTTCCAAATGACAGTGGATAAACTGGATGGTTGTCTTTCTTAAATGTTAACAATTCAGTTTTTTCTTCATTAAAACTAACTTTCCATCGTTTCGCCCAGCTGTTAATTTTTTCCAAGTCAGAATTTAAAATTGCTGCTCTTCTGTCTGGGTCTTTCAATGCAAGTGACACACTTGTGTCATCCGCAAAAAGTTTTATAACAGATTCAATATTTTTGGTTATGTCGTTTATATATATGAGAAATAACTCCCACTTGTTTACTCCCAGTTTTGTTATGGTGGTTTTTGTTTTGTTTTGTTGCTTTTGAGTTGTTTTGACAATAATGTGAAACTCCATTTTGCCATAGTAAATGTGTACGTTGCTGTATTTTTAGTATTAGGTAACACATTTAAAAACATATTGCTTTTGTGTTTTCTTTACTTGTCTGCTAAATCTATGATTATGGAGTATGAATAAACTTTGTTTAAACCAAAAGAGAACTTTAACCACACAATAGTTGCAAAGTAATTCGATATTTCACAAAAACTGCCTGTCCTGGTGACAATTTTGTGTAATTTAAAGAAACAACTGTTAAGTACTAGAACATATGATGTTGAGTTGAAATTTGTTAGTATTTATTTGTCTGTTTTTCATCCCTTCATACCTTTAAAGTTTATGTCAGAGTGATTATTTACTGTAACTCTCATGTTCATTTTGGTGTGATAGTTATCTTTGACGTTCATTTTTATGTGATTGTTTTTCATTGTATCTTTCATGATTGTTTATTGTGAGTGTTAATCATCACTCCATTCGTGTATTATTGAAAATTGGTGGTATTTTTCGTGTCCATTTTCGTGTCACACCATATACTTTTCATGTTTTTGTGTGTGTGAGATTGTTTTAATAGTAACATAGCAGCAATCTTTCAGCTGAATTAACTGAACACATTTCATCTGTCATTTTCTGTACCAAACATTCATAGAAATTGTTAGCATAAATTGTATCTACCATTATTCCAAGGCTCCTCTTGGTAAAAATACACGTGTTGTTAATCTACAAACAATGCTAAATTTTACTTGCTGGCAACGATTTTTTTTAAAACTAAATCTTTTGTAAGACTGGTGGCTTAATCAGGGCAGAAACACCACAACTTCTAAACACGAAAGGTGAGCACTGAGCAAGTGTGTTTGAAATGTAAAAAATAGAATGCTCTATAGGAGACAAATATCAGCTTAATAAAATGCCTTACAAAGGAATACAATATCAGGAGGTGTGGCGTGACTGGAGTGAACAAGTGTGGGTCAAAGAACAACCTGTACCCAAATATTTCTCATTCATGAATCGTGTGGCAAGTGCAAAGAGACTAAAGAAGGCTCCATACATTATGTTTTTACAGAGCATCATGAAAAGCAGAATATAAACTAAAATGATATTTACCTCATCCCTAATAATTATATGATGATGATTATATACCTTATAGCCGAGCTGTTCAAGCTAAATGATTTTTGACAACAACAAAAATAAAAAGAAGACGAAATCTTCAAAGCAAATACAACTTTTTTCAACTGTATGAGCTCATCGCTTATAAGCTTGTTGATGAGCACATAACGATTCATTGTGTCTTTATTTTGCCTGGATTTTTTGTTTTTGTTTAAAGCAAATACAGAAACATTCACTTAGAAATTTGTCAAGGGATGATTTTAATGCATGAAAAATAACTTAATAATATCTGCTTTTTACTGACATTTAGTACTATACCTCTGTGTGTGTGTGTGGTGTGTGTGTGTGTGTGTGTGTGTGTGTGTGTGTGTGTGTGTGTGTGTGTGTGTGTGTGTGTGTGTGTGTGTGTGTGTGTGTGTGTGTGTGTGTGTGTGTTTGTCTGTCTGTCTGTCTCTGTCTCTTACTGCCACTGGTCTGCTTCATGCTCTCGGGTTGTTGTTTCTTTGTTTCTTGTTTTTCTCCTCCTTCAGTCTTCTTGCAGAATCACACTTCTTTCCAAATAACGAATCAGATTTTCACACTTTTTCTCCACGCAGCAGTGAGGGTGCGGTGTGGCTACCAGCGAGTTTACACCGAGATGAGCTGGCCAGCTGGCCGCATCACATTGGCTGGGTGCAATCACTGACAACTCGCACCCTGGGTGTCAGTAAACCGTCAATACTCAAGGGAGTGGATGCGCCCGGGAGAAGCGGTCTAATGTGGCTATAAGCTGTCTAATCTTGATGGTTTTATTGTAGAATGATATATAAAGCCAGTCCCTTGTGGGTCGTCTTTTTAACGTGAATACAGAACACACCTGCAGTTTGTGTGTGCCCTCCCAAAATTTACCTGGCAAAAATAGTGGCTGAACTTTATGCACTTTTACAAAGTTTTTCATATTGATTCAGCTGTATGCTGTTTTGTTATATTAACCTCTTCATTGCCCCAGCCAGTAAAAATTCCGGGCTGAAAAGTGCACACACACACACATGCCGGCCCTGAAAACAGTAAATAATTGTCCAGTCCTTTAGCAAATCTACTTTCAACACTGTGCCTAATGCGAAAAAGAAAACAAATTGGCTCCAGCATTTCAAGTTTCGCATTTTTCTTGGTCCTTTTCAAGTGACATCATGGCAGTGAAAGGGTTAAAGCCGCATCCTCATCATCAGTATTATTAATATTAAATGTTATAATTACCATGAATGCATTTTTTATTACATGCACTCATTGTCCTGATACTTTTACATTGTTTTCAGTAACAATAAAGTGCCATGTAAAGGGCCACTTTATTTATTTATTTTTAAACCAGTATAATGACTAGTGTCAATTTTAAATTGTTCACCAGTATTAACGCTATCATTATTATAGTTGTTACAAGTAGAATTTTTTTGTTAAGTGCACATTTAAGACCCTTCAAATATTGAATACGTTAACGACTGGTATATTTCTGTTATGATTTTGATTTTATTTATTTATTTTATTTATTTGGGGGGTGGGGGGGTAATTTGAGTCCGTCAAAAATCATGATGCTGGAGCATTTCGTTTTCAGACAATTTTTGGTACCATCTCAGAAACACGAAGAACCAAAATTGTTGACCGACATTCAGTGGCAAGCCGAGAGAAATAGGCTATGAGACAAATGTGAAACCGTCAAACAATTCTGTATATTTTAAATCTGACTGCCGATGATGTATTCTAAAACAAAACAAAAAAATCATGACAAACCACATCGTTTAAAAAAGAAAAGAAAGTATTTATTCAGTTGTGAGCACGTGTAGCCATGTCAGTCATACGAAAACAAATTAATGTCAACCGTCGTCCCGTCGACCAGCCCATACATTTGGAAATCGCGTGAACCTGCCGAGGGGACTTGACGAGGGCAATTTTTAAAATATACCAAATAAGTACGTACATGTAAAATAGACTTGCTGTAGATACTCCACACTGTCCATCGTCTTTTCGGTAGGTCACATGAGGGTAAATGCACTCGTAAATAATGATGAAAAACAATAAATCCGCAGGAGAGAGGGGCATTCCCCACCCAAAGGAAAACGAGTCGTGTCGGGTGACCGTGACATTGCCGGGAAAGACGACGCGTGAAAGTTTGACCAGGCATACGCCAAAGTTTGGTCACGTGTTCCTTGTTTTCATACTATCTAGTTCTAACGTAAGTTATTGTTTTAAAAAAAAAAAAAAAAGCATTTCAAACAGAAGGGGGGGGGGGGATAGACCCAAACATTTTCAACAAATAATATTTTGCTGTAGACGATCAGTAAACAGGAGTTATCTACGCAGGTAAGCAGACGACAATTTACTGAACTTCTCCAGGAATGACTTGACACCTGGGGCACCTGGTTGATGTCAAAATGATTTGTCAAATTTTACAGGCGCAGACCTACCAATACTTACCATTTTCAAACTGGGGTGTTTCGTGGATGCCCGATGAAGAAGGTAGGGTGGCTGATATCGGCAATGATGGACTCGAACCTGGGACTGGACAGTCCCCGCTCATCATAATCATACCGCTCCAACTGGCTGGTCTTTACTGTCCCCTTTGCCTTGGTTCTGATATTGGCCAGTTGACAACAACGCGAGCTGTGTGTAAACTATCTCAACGATCGCCAGTTCCTTATGTTTTGGTACAGATTTGTCGACGCAGCCAGAATTATTATTGTATTAACAGTTTGTCAAAAAATCGTTGACTGATTATGCCTTCATTGGTACTGTTATCGATCTTTTCCCGTGCGAGTAACCTTGTTTTTCTGTATCGTAAAATACGTCTGCTGTGTCCAGCCTCGCTGTCCAGTGGGTTGCGGTTTCTGATTGGTCAGGGGGCGGCCCAAGGTGGAATTCTTGACCAATGAAATTACACACACAACCAGACAGGCGTTGCGTCACCGAAATCGGCTTGCCAGACGACCAAACGACGTCTGCGTGCAGTTAGAGCGTCTGGCTGCAGGAGAAAAGGCAAGGCGAGAAAAAAGACAGCCCGCGGCTGAATAAAAGTTGTCGCTGTGATCGAATCGTGAGTGGGACAAGGAAGACCCGAAGAGTTTAGCGACTGGGTGATAATTAGGCTTGATTAGGTACCTGTTGGCTTGTCGGCGTTGTGAAGTGACTTTCTAATGGACTCGCAAAGCCCTCGCAAACTCTCCAGGACAGGGGACAACTTGACATGCTAGAAGTGTAGCCAGCTTTGACAACATAGTTTGCAGTTCCCGATCTATCCCGCGACCACGAAGAAACAGACAGAAGGAGGGATGACGGGGAGGGAGAGGGGGGGGGGGGGGGGGGGCCTGGGCGGTCTTTGACATTCTGTTGTCTTCAGCCTTTTTTTCTTCGTAGTTTATTCCCAGTCTTAAGCTTAGCGGCACATTTTGTCTGTTGTGAGTCATATACTGTATAGGCCTGAATTTGCGTACATTTTAAATAATATTGTAGTTAACTTTGCATCATGCCCATCCACGATACATCGAGTCTACAACAACAACACAAAATATATAGATATACTATTTTATTTAAAAAATAATCAAACCAACAACTTAAAAGCAAAAACCAGCTTCCTATGCAACTTATGCCTGGGTCTTTCTGCAAAATAGGTAGGCCTAGCAGGCCGGTATGCGGTGTGTCCGTGTGGTTTGCAAGCCGGGTGCGTGTTTTACGCACAATGGCAAAAGGCCTTTCAAAGAAATCAGTGAACTCAGTAACCTCGTGCATTTGAGTCGTACGCAAAAAGGTAATATCGAAACGAATGCTCAAAATCAAGATCGAACGTGTTTCACCTCTCCCCCCCCCCCCCTTCCCGGCCGTGTTGTCATCGATTCAAAATGCATTAGCTGCCATATATCTACACGTGCTTTAAACGATTATCCACAGCAATGGAGCGTGGCAACCGCAAGCGAGCTTGTGTTAACCGAACGCACTGCACTATTTGTGTTTGTTTCTTCTTCTCATTCAGACATTCACTCTGGGACGGGTCTTTTTCTTCAGTGTCGCTTTATGTCCACAGAGACCATCAGGACTATCAGGGACGGGAGCCCAGGACGACCACCTCGACTTTCACATAGTTTCTGAGCTCTGATCATGAAGGTTTTTAGGAACGCAGACTACGCTGATCGATACTGAAGTGTATGTAGCCGCCGTAAACTCGGTGAGGCCCTTAATCCCCACCCCTCCACGCGCGTGTGTAATACCTATCATAAGCAAATCCCCCCCCCCCCCCCAACTTTAACGATCTCAACACCTATTTTTACTTTCAACTATAACTTTTAGAGTTCATTAGAAGAAAAAAATACTCATTCGACTCGAACACCCCCCCCCCCCCCCCCCGGCCAAACTGACACACACAATAATAAACAAACACATGATATAATTTTTCCCTCCATGGAACACAGACTATGCTGCAGTTTTAGGCCAACTTTGACAAGGGAAGCAATTTGAAAGATTTTCTTTCTCTTTAATAGAATATGAGTAGCTTTTGGTGAAGAGCGAAATGCAATGCGTTGTTTGTTTGTTTGCTTTTGCGGAAGGGGGGGGGGGTTGTTTGTTGGTAGGTTGGTTAAACTTGTTTAACGCCGAGTTGTCTCTGAAGAGGTAACGAGATCCCCAGGAGTGTTCTTTTAATAATAATAATAATAATAATGGAAATTTGTAAAGCGCCTACCCTGCGGCTCAAAGCGCTGAACAAACATACACACATAATGTACATCGAGATGGAAAACGTTATCCAAAAAAATAAACATGTATATATCGACAAGTGTTCAAGCATGATTATGCAAAAGATGCATAACACACACACACACACACACACACACACACGCACGCACGCACGCACGCACGCACGCACGCACGCACGCACGCACGCACGCACGCACGCACGCACGTTTTAAATTTTTGTCAATTTTTGTTTTGTTTTCATTCTTTAATGGGTGTTGTTTTCGTGGTCCATGGGACAGAGGGTCCGACTGTGAGCCTGTTTGGCCTAGCGGTAAGCGGTTGGTAAGCGGAAGGAACTCGGTTCGATACCGCTTCGGCTCTCCTTTCCCTTCAAAAAGATTGTGGTTTGTGGACAATGTCCTGTGACTTTGTCCATCACTTCCTACTGAAACATTAAAATGGCTCTCATCGCGGCCCATCTTAATGCAGGAATCATTCTGGTGGTGACAGTGGTATCTCCTTCTCCCCCCACCTCCTTTTCCCCGTCCCTAATAAGCCTTATGGTTTCTGTGGACTATGTTTACTTACTTACTTTGGGTCCGACTGCACACAACAGGGACATGTTTCTAGCTCGCCCGTGTTTCACGCCACCTCTTTGATGTCGGGCACGAGAGGTCCGAACGTGCTCGCGCCACCCGGGCGAGGAACAAGACCAAATGAGGTAGCGGGAAGCCTTTAGGCCAGCTGTCTAAACCAGACAGAGGATCGTAACTTCAAAACTCAACTCAACCGAGCATTTTAAAGCCGTAAAACCCTCGATTGGTCTCTTGTACCTTCAAACTCAACTCAACCGAGCATTTTAAAGCCGTAAAACCCTCGATTGGTCTCTTGTACCTTCAAACTCAACTCAACCGAGCTTTTTAAAGTCGTAAAACACTCGAATGATCTCTTGTACCTTCAAATTCAACTCAACCAAGCATTTTAAAGCCGTAAAACCTTCGATTGATCTCTTGTACCTGTTGAAGAAAGGCCGTTCTTATTTGGACAAAGCAAGGCTTGAGGCGGCTAGTTTGTTTAGAACTGTAACACAATTTTTATTTTGCTTTCTTTTACCTGTTACAAGATGAGGTCGGCCTTCTTGGACACAACATTTATTCTTTTTAGACGGCTGTCTCCTTTAAAACAACAACCACACGAAAAAACAACCAGTCACCTTTGAAGACGTCGCCCAACAGGTACAAGAGATAAAATAACTACTTCAAATGAAAGAGTTTGTATGTTCCGGCCTTGATTTCATATTCAGCTTCTAAACTTAGTTGTGTTAGTGACGGATATTCAGCTTCTATACTTAGTTCCGTTAGTGACGGATATTCAGCATCTACACTTAGTTTCGTTAGTGACGGATAACGGGACCGGCGTGCACGCTTTCCTCCTCGGATATCGCATGGCACAAAAGTTGCAAGCTCACGTGAGAAGTCAGCGGCCGACGAGGAGCAAGTCGGAAAAGGCCGCGGGGAGCAATTTTAGGCCAGCTGTGATATCTTCAACTTGACTGTGTTTACAGCGGCCAGTCCAGCCGTAACTCGTCACTGACGCAAGTCGGAGTGTAATTTTGAAAAGGCACAAAGACTGTTTATAAAGCACAACTTTTGAAGAGAAACGAAAGCCGAAGCGAAATCGAACCGAGTTCCTTCTGCTTACCAGGTGGTCGTTTCCATTCCGTTTTGGCTCTTCACTTTTGAAAAGTGACTGGTTGTTTCAGTGTTGTTGTTTGTGTGTATGTGCGTGTGTATGTGTTAGTTATTGTGTGCATATACACGTGCGTGTTTATTTCAAAGAAAATAGCATTCTAAAAAACTTTAAAAAAAAATTAAAATGTCCTAAGGTAAGAATGATCCATATGCTTCTATCTCACACCAATGTACATGCGTGTTCTATTGTTTGCGTTGTTCAGCGCCTTCCATCGTAGGATAGGCGGCCATTTTTTAAATCATTGTCATAGTGCACCAGTAAAATATAACTTTGCAATGAAAGATATTTCAATAAACAGGAGAAACCATCAACGCGCTTACGAAACCTTGCTATTCAAAGTTCATTTTGTCCAATGTGTAGAAGACGGCCAAATAAAAACTCACAAATTAGTAAGGATTTAGCTTGAAAATACTCTGCTGGTTTTATATTAAATTTACAACATAATGTCACATCTTGGTGCACCCAAAGTCCAAACCAAAGTGATGCGAGCTTGTACCGCCTGAGGTGACCCTATGTGTCTGACCTTATGCTGAAATCCAAAAAGTAACTAGCCTCTCAAGAAAAACAACAGACTCCTGTGCACCTTCATAAGCATCACAGTGCTGTGTTTGCCAAGCAAGCATCCATGGGTGTTTTGCGTCATGGTGTATCCCTGAACACTGTGCAACCCTAACTCAGGGTGACTAACGCTGTCAACCACTAGCATCAACATAAACATCTCTTTGCAGATTATCTTGTGCAGACCATATTCTCGTGAACCACTTTGAGTGTGCACTGGGTCATGTTGAATCCTGTAACACCTGCCCCAGGTAAAATGTAGGGCCCTTCACAAAATCTTTCCAATCAAAGTTCAGGGAATCTTGGCGACAGAGAAAGATAATGTCTCTACTTTCGGATCTAGATATAGCAGCATGCAGCAAAAGAGCGAGGTACACACACACACACACACACACACACATGCAAACTCTGAAGAAAGGAAACTGTGTTTTGATACATGTATTATGTATTTGATTTTTGACATTGTCTACCAGCCTGGCCCGATGAATGAAATCAGCAACACCACTACCGCATATCACTGCTGTCCCGAGGGCCTGAAACAAAGTAACATGTTGAATAATTAATGACCAAAAACATCATTTTTTAATGACCAGACAATGAGAAACACAAGGTAATACAAAATGCAATAAAGGTAATGAGAAAAACAACATAACCTTCAGCTCACAACTAAAATTAATGAGACAGATGAAGTAACGCAACATCTATCAACTGCTCATCCACGCAAGTCCATAGTCCTCTATCAGGGTGAAACATGTCATCCAACCCCAATGAATTCTCAGTCCCAGCTCATGACACACACCACTCTCTATGAAAAGGATTGAGAAGGTGAACAAGCTGAGAATGCAGAATTCTTGGCAGTATGTGAAGCATACAAAGCTATATTCTGACTTACTCCAGGTTTGCAAGAAGAAACATTTGATAGCCGGATTCTCAACAGAAGGCCTAAATTTCCAAGCCTATGGCACCCTACTGGGGTGGGCCAGCAAGGCGAGAGACTGCTCCTAAGCAATGTATGATGCCAGCAGCATAAAGGCCAGTAACAGCCAAGGACAATGATTCAAGATTACTTTATTATCTCATCAGAGATATTAGAACGTGGCTGAACATTAACCACATCACAGTACACAATAACACATTTTATAATTTAAAACTCAAAGAACAGTTACTGAAAATACAAAAGTTACATAATAAATAAACTAGTAACTTAAGTAATTTACACACACACTGGCACATACACTGCTCTGACGTTTGAACAGATTGATCTGTTCAGAAATGCTGCTGACAGATTTAATGAGTGCCCCACATTCCTTAGGAGATTCTGCCACAAGGTTCTTGGCTGAAGCTGGAAGAGTCCAGCAGGGATGAGGAAGAGGAAGTAAAAGGGAGAGACACCACAGAGACTCAAAGCAACGTGTGTCTCAGTGCAGGTAGCACTACTGGATGAACTGAGACTAGCCACAGGAAGCAGCACTCACTTTGCCCATTCTACATTGAGGATAAGATGATCGTAGCCAAAACCCGAGACACCAGCAATAGCACGCGCTGCGTCCTCTCTCCTGTGAAAGTTGATGAAGGCAAAACCCTGCACAAAGCACACAACAAGGAAGATTATTAACTGACTTTTGCCCCATTTTGGTAAAGTGGGGTTGGTCATATATGCCGAGTGCTAGGGCGTAATAATGTGGGGTTGGTCATATATACCGAGCGCTAGGGCATAACCAATGTCAAAAGCCTTTAGCAAAAAATACCAAGCCTCCTTCTACTTCTCATCTCACGAACAGCCACAACTCTAGCAGTAGATTAACTATGAAAGAAAAAAAAGTGTTTTTTTTTTTTTTTCATGAGTGCAAATATGTAAAGTGTAAGTATCACATCTTCACATCAGTCCTAAAATAGGTCAACCTCTACCAAATTGCCCATTCTTTTACAGTAAAGAAGAGTATGAGAGAGACTAAACTGAATAAACACACAAATACCATGTATTCGTTACAAAATACAGCATAAACAAATCACGGACAGGCAGCCACACACAAGTCCAAAGCAAGCTGCACATTTCAGAGCTGAAACCCTGAGAGTATAATTACCATTCCAGATCCATTTTTTTCTGTAAGTGTGTTCATGCTTCTGTTTGGGGTCGGCAAAGTGACGGCCACAACCACGGTTTCCCATGGATGTTTGAAGCACTCCATGAACTGACCATCTTGATCAAACATTTCAGACAATGCTGGTACAATCACTTTGGAAACTGACCTTGCTCTGGCCGGTGACCTTGTCCTTGGCCAGGTAGATACGCGAGATGGGTCCAAACGGTCGGAACAGCTCCTGTAGGTCAGACTCGCGTGTGTCCTCAGACAAGTTAGTGACACGGATTGTGGCAGCCTCATCTAAAACAATTGTACATTACCATTTTACAGCAAACTGTGAAGCACTGAAAGGGGTGGTAGAGTGGTGTGACTGCAGTAGTGGACATCTCAGTCCAAACTGAACACAACCTGTGTTGAACTAAACCTTTGTTTGTGGCTTTGTTTTTGTTTATGTGGCTGCATGCACAGCACCACTCAAAAGCTACACTCCAATGCAGAAATTGTATTCTCATTCTTTTTATTTTGTTGCTTTTTTGCCAGACTGTGCAAGCCTTGTGTAACAGCAGACCACAATGATGCCTGTTTACACTACACACACACAAAAGCAACAGTAAACTTAAAGTTACATCTAGCATCAGTTCATCAAACCAGTGGACATCTTGACTGCCAGTCACTTTAAAAACAATTTGTTATGGAAAGGGAGACCAACTACCAAAAGGTGTTTGCACTGAAAATGTGCACATTTTTGGATTGTCCAATTAAAATTGTCTCCTTTTTAACCTCACATGTTTCAATGTTATTCACTGCGTTTTGGGGTTAAAATGGATTTCCATGTCCACACTCAGACTGGCAAGGGCAACACATGGACAAGAATAGCTTGATGCACATTTGCTTTAAAAGTAAAACATAGTGCACTCACAATAAATACACCATGAGAAAGAAAGGCACTATGGAGTCTCAATATACTGTCACTAGCTGGGCTGACACTTCAAAATGAGCGATTAGTCATTTCTTGCTGATTTCCTTACTGCCACTAGTAAATGGGACAGTCATTGCTTCTGGCCCTCCTGGATGTGCCACTGAACACATGTATACACATATATCCTCTACCTATACAGAGACATGTTCTCTCTTTCAACGGTCCATCTTGAGAACTTTCTTCATCAATTTACTTCAGACAAAGCTACAGGGATCAAAAGAGCAGGTGAGAGCTTCCAACTTCCACACAGAGCCAGCACTGTTGCTGCCAAGAGAGTAAATGAAACGGGAAAGACACGCAGCTCCACCCAGGGCTACAAAGCTGCACCAACCTTTCCTCTGGGTCGACATGGACTCCCCTTTGCCCTTGTTGGCTCCGTCCCTCAAGCTGGGGGGCACGTACTTGCCGCCAACTGTCTTCGCCCCAGCACTGGCACCAGCACCAGCTGGTGCTGCCTCTGCTGGCTTCCGTTGGTCCTCGTTCAGCTTCTCCTGCAAGGGCAAGAACACAGTTGGGTCAGTCTCCTGAGAACTGGCAGCGAAGGAAATACCTCAGTGTTTGCACAAATTTATGGTGAAGTTAAGCTCTTTTTCTTTTCTTTTAAATATTCAGTTTAATACAAAATATTGGTTTTAGTGCATGTACCATCTAAGTATTATGCACACCTTATGGTAATGCCCAGATTAAATTTGTTCCATAATAGAACATCTCTCATATCAGTTTACTTTTATTTTTACCTAACTGTTAGGTGCATACAAGTGTATGACTGAAAAGGAATCTGAGGCTGAAATGGGGAGAAGGAGCAGGTGTCTTGCTCATAGATGTGATACATCCATTCTGCTTCATCCTCCCCATCCATCCATCCAAATGCTCAATCCACCCCAAACAAGAAAAAACAAAAAGGGCAAGTGAAGGAAATTGAGATAACAGCTAGAATGTTGGCAGATCCAGTCAGGTCAGAGGCGCACAGGGAATGGAACAGACCGCAAGCTGCACACACAGCCTACCAACTATCATCTCCTAGCTGCGCAACAAGAGCCATACAAAAAAGCATGACTCTTAACCAAAAATGTTTGAGAACTGTCTGGGGAAAAAAGCTAGGGGAATGGACCATTAGCAAAAAAATTACAAGACAGAAAGGGTAAGAGGACTAGGCCGAAAAACGAGAGAGGAGATAAAAAAGAAGAATCAAATGACAGCCTTGAGATTCCAGACAGGGGGTGGCATCAGACATCCCTGGCCTCCCTTCAGGGCAGGCATACAGAGATGATGCCACGGAAGAACAGAGGAATGGAAGGAGAGAAGGAATAAAGCTGAGAGCAGATGAATACAGAAAGTGAAAAAGTGAAACTGAGAACACCAATCCAGAAATGAATAACGCTGAAGACTACAATTCATATGAGTTGGTTATGGCAAAGCGGAGGGAAGTTATAAGGGAACACAGAGCAAAGTTGACACCACAAAAGAAAATGTGGACCAACAAAAAGAAAAGATGCGAGAGAAGCTGAGAGAGAAGAAGCAGACGCAGAAAAGAGCAACAATAAAGAAGCAACAGCTGAGGCAGCTGAGAGAGCAAAAACAACAAACATTATATAAATTATGCATCATGGTAAATACTGCCTACCAACAATTGTCTCCTAGCTGCTCAACAAGAGCCAAATACAAAAAACAAAAATATCTCTTAAAAAATATTGAGAGAATTTCTGGAGAGAAAAAAAGTCAGGAGAGTGGACCATTAGCAAAAAAACATGACCAAAAACTATCCCTTAAAAAATGTTGAGAGAATTGCTGGAAAAAAAAAGGCAGGAGAATTGACCATTAGCACAAAAATGATAAGACTGAGAGCAAAAGGATGAGGCAGAAAAATGAGATGAGACAGGAAAGGGGAATCAAATGACAGCCCTGCGATTCCAGACAGGAGGATATCCATCAGACATCCCTGGCCTCCCTTCGGTGGCTCCACGGAAAAAGAAGACGGCATTAGAGAGAAGAGGTTTAGTGGCAGAAAATGCCAGAGCTGGCCCCTTTAAGCTTCAGGCTGTGGACCACTTAATGATCAGAGTAACCAGAAAGCATGCAGCTTCTTGAGCATGGTGTACTCAAGTTATAGATCACCTGCAAAAAGAAGTGCAGTCCTGAAAACGAGCCAAAAGACCACCAGAGCACGAGGAACAAAAGAAGACCAGCATGCAAGCTAATCAAAGAAATGGCCATGTTTTTTTCAAAACGAAACAGGACCCATACCCACCTGAACAAACTGGTCAACAGAGAGACTGGACTGGCAAAGTTTGTTCCACAAAAGTACCAAAAAAATGGGGTCTCTCACTGAAGCCAAATGAAGGCCAAGAGGTGTACGGAAGATGGCAAAGTCTGGAATCAGTGATTCAGATTGTGCGAGTACCGCGAGAACTATTGGCTGAAGATTACTCCTGTAACCTGCATCACTGCAAATCAATCAGGTGGGGGCAGGGGTACGTTATCAAACTGGAAGGCTAACCCTCGCCTTTGAAGTACTGTGTAGGAGAAACATTTTGGCATCACTGGACAAACAAAAAGATCTGCAGTGGCACTGTGTTGCATCACATCAAGTCCACTGGCACAGAAGGCACACAACAAGCTAGATACATGCCTCACATGTTTTTGCCCAAACTGCCTGACACAGATGACTTTCCACAGAAACAGAAGGACCTTGGAAAGAGCATTCTCTCATTCCCAATGAGGTATGTTCCCATGCCCAACCCAAGCCCGTCCATCATCTGTTGCCTCAGCCCAATCTACATCCTCAGCTGTGCCACCACCACATCAGCAGGACCAGCTGACAGCCACCACAACATCAGCAGGACCAACTGACACAGCCACAGCAGGACCAGTTGACACAGCCACCACCACCTCAGCCAGATCAGTCATAAAAACTTCATTAATTATAAAGTACTAATAAAAACAAAGGTCAAACTGGCTCCTCCACCTACATAATTTATGCATTTGTGGTGTCTGCTGTAACATGCAAGGCACTGACTGATGATGTTAATACAATATATAATTAATCAAGTTCCTGCCATCTTGACAATTCTGTGTCTTGTGTTTATATAGCAATATACATAGGAGATATTACCATTTCATTTCCAAATAAGAACACAAAAAAGTTCACTCTTTGTATCCTCTATGCCACCAGTTTTCAGGAGAATGACCCATACACCACACACACACAATGTACGTATACACACACACACTGAAATTGACTGTTCTGTTGGTTTAAGGGCATCTTCAAGTTCTTTGCTCGTGTCCAAGACACTGACTTCTGGTTGCTTTTGTGAGATAAATCCACTGCAACCACAGAGTAAAATGGTCATTTAACAATGTCTAAATATTAACGGAGCATGCCCAAATATTAAGGGAACTTGTTCAGAATAATATAACCATGATAGATTTTGATTTTTTAGTAACACTAACAGCAGTAAAAGGACAGCATCAATCAGATTGTTGCTGTCAATACAAACACAGGGAACATGCAATTTACTGAGTATCATACTTGTTGGTTTTGAGGTATTAGGGGAAGCCCCTGTAAAACACACCATGTTAAAACACTGTTAAGCCCATTAAGTTATATTTTGAGGACAAATTCACACTTTCTGTGCACACAACATTTACCTGAAGTGGGGCTAGGGTGTCTTTGTAAGGACACTTGGTGGTCCAGTGGTCGCCCTTACAGATACGACATTGCACAATCTTCTGGTTCTTCAGCTTGCCCAGTGGATCCTCTTCCTCCTCTGGCTGTTTTTGCTGGAGACAGACAACCAAAACAGGTTACACAGCACACACAAACAATCACAATACCCCTTCAGGCATAAGCCTGGCTGGGTAATATGCCCTCTGGATTAAGTTGGATCAGTTTTCCTGGTCAGTCCATCCTCATTAAAACAATTATGATCACGTCTCTGGCAAGAGACCCCTGCAGCTGATCAACATTAAAACTATAACTATTTAAGAGACCCATTACAAACACAGTGACCATATCCCACAACCAGCCTTCACACATGTGACAACAACAAAAAGAGGGGCCATGGCCAGTTCAACTAACATGCTGAGCTGCAAACTCCAACTGGTATGGCTTCAACCTCTGATCAAGGCAGGGTGAAGGACTTTATCAATTCTCAAATCAACCCCTGTGCAGACTCATCAGCGCTGGCTTCACTGTCATGTGTAATGGCGCATACGCTAAAGATTCCACATCCACCTTTTCATAAGAAAAGGTTCAAGGAGGTCAAGAAACACAGATGCCACATGAAAGCAGTGTACCTGTATTCATCAGAATGATAACCATGGTTGCTCTGAAACTGACACTAGTGACAGCCTGTTCACATCTGCGTGTCAGCAGATATATACTCCTGGAACTGTAAAGGCATCAGTTATTTAGGGACATGGACCATATATGGCCTGTACCATATAATTATGGTTTGTACACCAACTAAAAGCAAATTCTGTTCCATAATCTCTTGAATAAAATATTTCCTAAAACTTCACACATAACAACCAAACCCGCAGTTCTTGTGATTTCTTCTGTGCTCAATGTGGCAACAGTCATGACACATGTTCATGGTCTGTCAAAACCAACATTACACAACTGCAACTGAATAACAGACTACAGGAAGATCAGTGGAACAAATCAATGGTCCAAACCTCACTGCTGTTGACAAACTGCATGAAGATTTCTTCTGAGAGGATTGTGTTGGCAGGGTTGGGACCAGGTGGATCTCTCTCCGCTGCACCAAATTTCTTCCATGTCTGAAACAATGCACCCAGATCATACTGATTTTGTTCTTAGACTGAAAATTAACTAACTACACTGGTTTATAAATTTGATAATTTGTTGGACATGCCACTTTTTTCATGTTGGAAACACATACATACAAACAAAATGGATATATATAAAAGCATGCATTTGTCCTGCGGTCTGCAGCAGTTTGCTGGATCATTTGTCAGATTCAAATACTGAAACAGTGAAAGCTTCGGCACTAGTGCAAAGATGCTAGGATGGGAATCAGAACTCGGTACAATTCCACAATGGCTGTCCTGTTAGTTCACAAAAATATGTGGTTTATGGACACTGTCTTATGACTTTGCCCCCAACAATTAATAAAATATACAAATGGCACACACTGCTGCCCATCTTCATGCAGAATCATTCTGGTGGTGATTGTACTGTTAGGAGGTATAGGTCCCCCTATCTCCTACGATCTTGATCTCCACCAGTACCCCCCCCACCCACCCTCTTCCCAAGACAACTTGGTGTTAAGCACACTAAAAAGGGCTGGAATGGAAGGTTATTTATCATGGCCTCATTCCTGACCACCCACCTTCCTTTGCGCTATAGACTTGGACACTTTGAGGGTCTCAGTCTTGTACGTCTTCACCGTCTGAAAACAACAACAGTCAATAAATGTTAACACAGGGCCAGGCATGAACAGAAAAATAAGCAAAGTTATTATAATAAAATTTACACATATAAAAGCTTTCTGCATCATTCCAGTGCATGGCTGCTGGCAGAGAACATCAAATGACTTTTGAAATGAAAACTATTCCTCTTTGTGTAAATGTCTGCTCCTGATCTTGGCTGTCTGTTACTAAGACTAAAACACCACTGGACAATGTGCAGGACAGCACTACTGTTAAGCAAACATGCTTCTTCATGAGTGGCTGCAGGAGTGTTTGTCAAAGAGAATTTTTATGTCCTGACCTGACATTAGACATACCTTGACAATTTTCATGATCTGACCTTACATCCCTTCACGCCATGACACACTTGAGCACTCTTTCATCACACAACTTGATGTACCTTGACAATTTTCCCCTCCTCATTGTACTTGTACTCTGTGATCTTTTTCAGTCCTTTTTTTTCATCAAACTCCTCTGTGTTTGGCGGCAGCACCCCTGAAAGCACCCCTGCACAAGACAGTGTAAACAGGATATTTTGATACATTGCATAAAGATACAACAAGGACCACATCTTTTTGGCACCTTACACTGAATCAACAAAGCACTCCACAGACACCACACGTGCAACAAGAGACACAACAACAGAGACCTGTATCACCTACACGGCTACAGTAACTATCACCTGGCATGGGTAAATGAGGTAATGCAAAGCACATAAATAACTCCATCAAATGCACATCCTCTGCCCCCCCCCCCCCCCACACACACACACTATATATGAGCCTGTGCCAAAAGGTGCTCGGCGAGGACCATCCATTTTTTGGTCGTAAATGCTTCTTCAGGTTTAAGTTTTCTCTAACAAACCTAACTTTATCTGAAAGAGTATGCATAAGAGATAATAAAGATAAACCTGACCCAAAGTCAGTTTGAGTTAGTAAATATGAAAATTTAAACAAGTCCGGGCCGAAAATCGGCAAAGGAAGGTGGACATTTTGTGCACCGATTCAGTTGTCGTTTGTTTGCATCTTTCTTCTTAGGCAATTTTCCCTTTGCTGCCTGACAGGACATAGTCAAAGCTTTTTAATGCTTGAGAAAACGGCTCATAACTATTTGTAAAATCTGAATAATTGAAATAAACATATGTTTATTTCGATCGAAACGCATTGGGTCCGGTTCCGATGCTGACGAAAATGTTCGTCTGCTACTATTCACTGCGGACTTGTGGGTGGTGAAACAAAGAAGCTGTTGCTAAAATCAGTGTTTAGTCGAAAGCAGTGATAATAAAAGCGTTGGATTCTGTTCGTAATAAACAACTTCAAGTTTAAAATTTAAAGTTTTTATTTTGTCAGTCTGTTACGGTCGAAGAATTGCCGATTCTGGGGATAAACGTCAGATTTTGTGACCGCGGTCTTTTTGCACAAAGCGCGGCCATGTTTACCCACAGTGCTTTGCGCCTACTTTCTCTTCAAACATGGTGCCAACAAGGAACGGTGAGTGAATTTTCGATCTGGGTCATGTACCTTTTTACAGTTTTGATCGAAATGTGATGTTGCGTCCGACAGATTAAATAGTTACTTTTCATTGATAGAACGTTATTTTTGCATTTTCATTCGTAATTGTAAGCGAAGTGACCATTATTAAACAGGTTTCGGTCGGCAGTGTGCAAATTCAAAGTGATGTCTTCGTTCGATAGCCCGCTGTTTCTCGGATGACACAAGTCTTAGGTCAGTGTTTCGATCGCGAGTGACCGAATTTTGCACAGTAATGTCCACGTTTCGATCAACGAACTAGTTTTTTCTTAGTGTTTCAACTGAAAGAGAAAAACTTATACGTTCAAGTGTTTACTTCGTAATGGCGAAAATACCAGTGTTTACGACAGCACACGTTTCGGAGTTGATTTGCCGCTGTCGGACAGCGTTTTTTTCATTTGTTCAGTCGATCGGAACAGCATGATGCCATGACACAAATTCTTACTCCTCAGTACACTTCTGCAACTCTACAGGTTTATTATTGCTGTCTGTGATGTGAACTAAGAGTTTATAAAAAAGGCATAGCCGTAAATTATCTATTTATACCAATTTATACAAATTGTACAAACACACAACAACAACAAAAAGAAGAAGAAAGAAAAAGAAAAGAAGCATTACCATGACATTAACATTGTGATTAGGGAGATGGGTTTTTTTAAATTATTTTATCTTCCCAGGCCTTCCCATTTCCCTGGGATGAATAAAGCATATTGTTATTGTTGTTTGATTCTATTTCTAGCAGGACAAATGCATTCTAAAGTGTGTGCTGAAACTAGTGAAAGCCAGAATAGAATTTTTTAACTGATGTAGTTTTATATGTGCATTGCAGTACAAATACAATACAGTGCAGCATATAAAGTAGAATTATTGTGACAATTCACTATAAATATGCAACATGAAGACAAAAAATTCATACAACACAAAATACAATACACTGTGGCACAATGTAGGGTGGGGGTGGAAGTTAGTAGGGATGAAAAGACCAAATGAACAGAAATTAAAAAAGGAGGGGGTAACTGGTATTTGTGTTATTATGTTTCAACTACAGCACTATATATATATGTATATATATATATATATATATATATATATAAAATATATATAGATGTTAGTAATATTACCTAATGTCTGATATAGATATGTATATATATTCGGGGAAAGTCAAAACACACACGTGCGCGTGCAGACACACACAATATCTTATATGCATGTAGGTCTCCAGAGTTGCATACCTATAAATAAGGAGACATATCCTCAAAAACAGTTGTTATATTGCCTTATTTTGTACACATGCATGTTTCTTTTCAGGCTAAAGAGGTCGATGCTCCAAAAGGGCAAGAGCAAGTGTTTTTCATGACACAGCAGGACAACATTAGTGGAACATGAAGCCAGATTCGTCCTGGGAAGCACTGCAGTACTTAGGAACAGCAGAGAAATAAAGATATGTCTCAATGCTGAAGTGCCAACTCACTGAAAACAAATCTTTAAATTTATTAGGATGGGAAGAATTAGTGTTAACATGGAAAATTCTCTATGCTTTGTCATCAGTTTCCAGATTTTGCATTACTGTTTCTGGTTACTTACAATGTGTTACAGTTGTTATTCCAGGTAGTGAGACTTGAATGCCAAATCAATGTCTTTCGTAATTGAATTTTACCTGCTGTTAACAATAGGGTATAGGGTGAATGTACATTTGTAATTCACATGGTTTTCTGTTTTGTCAATGAAAGAATAATAATGACAACTTGGCTGTACTTTTTCTAAGTCACATACTGACTGTCCAGTGTTACATATTCCATTGTGTCCTCTGATATGCGAGGCATCCGACAGTGCATTACTTTAAATAATGGTTTCGGCCTTGTTCAGTATTTACAGCAATGTGTCAGATGTAGGAAACTAAGTGATTTTATTAGCTGTGCATATGTTTTACAGGAAAGGAAGTGTTGTGTCCACCATAGAGTTGTTGACATCCAACAGATAAAATGCTGAAAAAGGGCCTTTGACAAAATTACAACTATACAAGCAACTTGTTTAGTGCTGCAGTCATTAAAACCACTACTAAATCAGCTGGTAACATTTTGTTGCAGTGTAGGAAATCAGCACTGTTATTTTATAAGCTGTGTATTGTGAGCATGGGAAATGTTATGTCCATCCAATAATCGTTACATCCGACAGATAAAATGTCAAAAAATGTTGTTGATAACCTTATTTCATGCTGCAGTCATGGAAACAACTATGCTTCATAAATTCTAATAAACACATCCTATTTTTGATTCAGTGTTGTGTTTCATTTTCATTTTATTAAAAAAATAAAAGGTGGCAGTCTGTCGGATGTAACACAGGACATCATTGTTATGATTTTGAATATGAAATAAAAAGTGAATTGAGTCAATTTAAGTTTTACTGTCTTGTTATAAACGATGGATGTTTATTTTCCCACAGATTGATAGCAATCATTAAATTCAAGGTTTAAATCAAAACAAACATTGTGTCCTGTGTTGCATCCGACAGATTCAGGTGTCCGTGTTTAAATGTCTTTTTCTCAGACTTGCTTCATCAAGTTATCTTTTTAAGACCTGAAATGTATATAAAAAAGACTTATCTTTTAAATGGTGTTACTTGCTAAATGACTTTTCTGGTTTTATTTTTCACCCTAATGTCCACCTTCTAAGCAGCACCTTTTGGCACATGCTCATATATATAAAGAATTATACAGCACGTCAGTTTCATATTCATAATCACAATTAGATAATAAGTCCATATGAATAACATTACAAAGATTGGTAGTGGTAATACCATTAACGGTATATATTTAATACAGTAATAGTAAAACAGCCAGTGAAATGCTTGGCTGAATGGTTAGGGACCCAAGCAAAGAAACATCAAAATTCAAATCAATGTGAATGGAATAAAACTTTATTTTTAATGAGGGTCACACTCACAGTCACAGCAGATTTTCTGTTGACCTATATGGTTTTGTTTATTAAAAATTATGAAAGACGCAAGTAATGCTTTATTTATTTTTAGATCAATACATGTGCTATTTACTGTATCCTTCACATTTCCATACCCTTTATATTTATTTCCCTGTTTTCCTTGTCAGCATTGTAGTTTTGTCTACCAATTAATCCTGCACTGGACAAATCACTGAATGCATCTTATTCTTAGTTGATCACAGCCAAGCAGAAATTAGTCAAGAAGTGCATGAAAGTAGGATGTATTACTAACTGAGGGCTGTCTCTGCAGGGATGTGGCAATGGAACTGGTGGGGTTACCTCCTGTTAAGTCTGATAACATTTTTCATACCAAGTAATTCTGAGTGAGTTGTTACCCCCTAGCCCAAGTAATTCTAATCTGAGGCAGAGTTCTGAGCAAAGTTAGTGTGGGGCAGAGGAAGAAAAAAAGAAAACAAAGCTCACATTTTGACAGTGGACACTGCAGTGTTGCTGCAGTGTTGCCTTCACTCTCTGACAAAATGTCATTCTCATCCTCCCAAATTTATTCAGAATCATCAATTAAGCACCCATCCACCATCCCCTTCATCAACTTCATGCTCACTGTCATGATAATCCATCAAAACTAATAAAAGTCCATATTAGTTTTATTACTTCATTACCCAAAACTTCAGAAAACTAATACTTCTTTGACTTTGAGTCTGACTCTGACTAACCTTTATATATTTTGGCTCATTGGAAGCAGTGGAACATAAACACAACACATAGATGATAGAAAGTGATGAGAAGAAAATTCATTTTAAAAACACTTTCAGCTTGGCTGTTTTCCAAGACAACAAAGGTAGAGTTTGTGGAACATGGGGCTAACTCTGCAGGCAGCATGAATGCAAATGCAAGAAACATGGGGCTCATTCTGTGGTATGAAATGTGTTAAGCACAAGGGGTACAAAAGTACATGGTATACAAAAATTATCACTGGACACATCTGCACATAATGCCTGATTTCTGCCTCATGGAAATCCTTAATTAAAAATTTAAACCAATTGTGCTACAAAATAGCCGAGATTCTGCAGGTCATCTGGGCCGAACCAATGGCTGTAAGGCCCTATGGGATGCTGCACATATACTCTACTTTCTTTATTTGGCCACAGCTCTATTGAGCACATTAATTTTATGAATGATTGTTGCATGTACTTCCTGATCCAGTATGTTTATTTATTCCGGCATACAGGACACTGTGACTAAACTTGGAAAATGCCTAAATTAGATGAGTATAAATCTTGGCGCAAGGTGAAGTCTGCAAACTCTTTCGACCTACTTCTGGACCATGCATGAAACTAAAAGAGGTGAAACCTACCATGTACTAAAGCGGAACATTGATACTAATGACAGATTAGATAATGGGGTTCTCAGCAGAACAGGCCATGTCTGCGTCTGCTGTTCCCACAGCGGAGTTTTAGATAGATATGTTAACTTTTGTCCTGTCAACAGTGAGCAAGACAGAAAGTCAGCAAAGAAAACTATCTAAGTGTTACTGTAAGGGGAAACTTCTACTTGAACAGATGGAAGAAATGGACAGAATCTGCCCGAGCCGGTTACAAGCTGCCGTCAGTCAAACGAATGTACATACCATCGTCTCCTTCGTCAACCTGCTCGGCCCAGCTTTTTCCCTTAGACCTGAAACAGCATTAGGCACCCAGTAAATGTTCGTCCAATTCATATTTACCATAACAGAACAAAATATTGTTCTCGAAAAGGACTTACATCGTGTTTTCGGGCATGACGATCACAGCGGATATGACGTCAATAAGATGTCTATTTACAGCAATTTTTGGCAAAAAAGGAAATGTGTACGAAGTCAAGCGAAAGTCAAGTGTTGCTCATCTACGGTGCCAAGCATAATAAAACATCTACGTTTTACCATTATCTTCTCGTAGTGTGCAATATCATATGCTTCATCATTCGGTACTTCTTCATCTGGTTGGCATGGTTCAATACAGACAATTAAGCTGACCATAGAGCTTGCAAATGCAGTTTCTTCCTCACCTCCCCCGCCCCCCCCCCCCCCCCCCCCCCCCCCCCCCCCCCTACACACACAGTGCAAGTAATAATGTTCCATCCATAATAAATTCTAAAAAGCCATAAAGATTATGGGCAATCCAGCAAGCCGCGGTCTCTCCTGAAAGACAATGACTTTATACCCTTACAGAAAAGATGCAACCGTTTTGTATGTACCAAAACACAGACTGAATTGTATGTATACTGAGAAATATTCCTTGTATTCAATTCAAAATCAAGCTGATCATGAATTTCAAGGTTCAGTCTTGCATATTAGGGTTTGGGATGGGAAATAGTCTTATCCAAGTAACAACAACAACAAAAACCCACAAAATTGCAGATGAACACATGTGACATGCATGTGCACATGCACACACACGTGCAAACACACATACATGGACACATCATATGCATGCATGCACACACAATGTAGTGCGCATGTGCACACACACACACACACACACACACACACACACACACACACACACACACACACACACACACACACACACACACACACACACACACACACACACACACACACACACACACACACACACACACACACACCCACACCCACACCCCACACACACACACACACACACACACACACAAAACCAAAACAAACTATAAAATTATATGGAAATTTGTAGCATTCATTTTCATTTGGCGCAACTTCAACTCTGCGACAATCAAACAATGAAAAGGTAGATGGTTTCGCATGGACTTTTTTCTGTCCTGATGATGCGGCAAAATTCTTTGAATGGGTTTTATTATTGCTTATTGTAAAAGTGGTAAAAAGATATTTAAAAAGAAAAGGAAAAAAAAAAGGCAATGGCGTCTGCTATGCAGCAGTTCACGCTGGAAGATTGTAAAGGTACTTGGTCTCTTCTGTTCGTGTTGTGTTATTATTTTAGCACCCACTCTGTTGTTTAATTGACATTTTAGTGTGTCAGGACCAAGTTTAGTGCGTCAGATACGCATGAATGTACGTAATAATTGTTTGTGGTCAAGCGAGAGTGTTTCAAAGAGCTTTATTTCTAATGCCACTAACTTCCTACTCCTAGATTACAAAGTTATGCCGCATTTTGAGGAGAAATCCACAACAACAACAACAACAAAAGAACACAACAACAAGAAAACCTAAAGACTATGTAAGAAAATTAGAGTGAGATAGCCTTTGAGGATAACAGTTTGTGCTGCAGTCTGGTCTTGAAAGAGTCTAATGAGGGTGCAACAACAACCAGTCCAGGAAGACTGTTCGGCTCTGGGATTGTTTTGTGTGAAGCTGGCTAAAGTGGAGCTCACAGCCCCCTCATTTTACTTCTTGGTCGCAAAATGAATAATTCGGCAGTCTTGTGCTCAAACAATCTTTTCATTGTTCGCATGACACTTTATTTTTAATTTTTTAAGGAACTATCTCTCAGTCTCACAGGCTAAACTCCCTTGCTAAGAGTAAGACTAAGAGTGGGTTAAAAGAACATGATCTGCAGTAAGTGTTTTGTGACTGAACATGACACTGATTTTGTACTGGTTTCATAATGCGACTTTGTTGGACACCATCACTGACAGTAACACTTGTTTCATGAGCTCATTACCACATTGTGTGCTCATTTGGTGTCATCAAAATGTTTTGGGCATCTTGGATAAAACACCAGGAAGCTTTCAGTTCTGTGTACAGTTCACAGAAGAAATGAATGTGGTTTGCAATCATTTTTGTCACAGGTTGATTTTTTCATCAGAGTGGCTATTCGCACCGCCGCTCTGCGAATAATTTTTCTGATGCTCCTTATTCGCACATCCGCTCTGTGTACTGTCATCACTCATTGGCTTCTTTGCAGAGCGGCAGACAACCAATCACAGTACCTGATTTATATCACATGATCACTTGCCACCATTTCAAACTATGAACCAGTTGTAAAATGGAGGTAGGCCAGACCTTTGACAGCTGGAGCGAATTTACGAAGTGTAAAGAAGCCTTTTCTAATGCAACTAGCATTCAGTTATGCACAGTGGCCAGCCACAGTATAAATAGTGCCATTGAAAAAGTAGTAGAGGGACAACCCAAGTACGAAAAGAAGTTTAAGTATGCATATATATATATATATATATAATATAAAACTTGGATGCAAGCACTTTGGAGCTGGAGCTAATGGTCCATTCTCCTGACTTTTTTTTCTCCAGAAGACTCAAATATTTTTTTTATTAAGAGTTAGACTTTTCTGTATGGCTCTTGTTGAGCAGCTAGAATATGGTAGATGGTATGTGCAGCTTCAGTGCTGCCATGTGGTACTGGTGTTGTGCATCTGATATAACATCTGGCATTTTTAATTTTGTATTGTGTGTCCATTCCTTTTTTATATTTTAATTTCATCTTGTATCGATAACACACACGCACACAGGTGACCCTGTATGGTTGACAGAACATACAATTGTGAAACAACTAAAACACTCGGGAAGCATCAAAGGATCACATCATTCACATCGGAAGACTGCAACTGAAAATCATCCCTGGCAGAAAGCTATGAACGAGACTGAGAGGATGGGAGAGTTCCAGATGCAAGAAAACCAAAATTGTAGGTTAATTGCAATGCAAATTTTATACTATACTTTACAACCCCTAATAAACTATGAACGGCACCAAAAAATATGGCACAGCCAGGTCACTATTTTCACAGCTGTGCGAATAAGGAAACCATCGACCACTATTCGCAGAGCTGCTGTGCCAATAAGAATCCATGGGCCACTATTCGCACAGCTGCGCTGCCAATAAGAATCCACGTATCATTAATTTGCACCGCCGCGCTGTGAATAGCCACATCCTTTTTTCATCTCTGTGGAATGAACTTTTGATGACTTATTGCAACATTCTAGAAAGAAAATTAAAAAAAAAAATAATATCCACAAGAAAAGGTTACCCAAGTCTGTTTTTGACTCATACTGATTGGTAATATTTGGTAACATTAGCAGGCACATTAATCTTATATTTCAACAAACAAATCCTGACTAAAATAAAATTTTATACCCCCCCCCCCCCCACTTGATATGACCCTGTTTTTATAATTTTGATACTATTTCTGACCCAAAATGTCATTTAAAATGTCATAAATTTCTGACAGCCTCCTTGGATATTATTAATTGTGACTTTTATTCAAATTATTAAAGTACAATGCACATGGAAGTAAAAGAAACTGTGTTCTGTAGTCAGGAATTAGTTCCCTAATTTACAAAACTAGTTACACTATGATTATTATTAATTGTATTACATGTAACATGCTATGCAATCTTTACTTGCCCACAGAGTAGATAAAATCTGCTCAAAAAATTCTGCATCTGTAATAAGCTTCCATCCTTCCCAATAAGCTGTGTTATTGTCCATGTGAACATTGAGATGTCAAAACTAACAAATCTTGTGGTTTCTATGATTCTATGAAGCAGTTGTGTACTTTCACTTTCAGCTGCACTAAGTGATGTTCTTGATGCCTTCAAGCTGCCAGAGAATGCTGCCCGTCTTAGCGAGGCAAGGGACACCGCTGGTAATGACATGCTGAAGGGCATGCAAGTTGTCTTCCCTGTTGTCGCCCAGATACAGATGGATGTCATTCACAAATATGGCTTCTTAGCAGAGGGAGATGGTGAGACACTGACTTTGTCAGTTTACATAATATATTGATGACTGTATTATACACATGTGCATCATGTTTGTGGAGGGAGAGGTGGGAAGGGGGAGAGTGTAATGCTTGCATGTGTCTTATGTGTGTCAGTAGCAAGAGAAATAAAGGGTGGGGGGTGGGGGGGGAAATGGGGGGTGGGTGGAATGAGAAAGAATGAGACTTGCAGAGAGTGATAGACATAAATTCACATATTAAAATTACTTCCTTTTTTCTTTCTTTCTGTCATGTCATACATTGAATGTGACATACATTGGCAACCAGTTCTTGAAGAACTTAGGGATCCTGACTCTAGATCAATTAATATGCAACAAAGGAACACCAACCATACATTATGTTTATTATTGTTTAAGACTTTTTAACTACAAGTGCTACTTCTATAACCAAGCTGCATCAACAGGCGTTGTTGTTTTTTAAAGAGAGTTTTGTACAGCATAACAGCAAGACTGTAACAGAAACAATGAAGTATAATCTATCCAACCTGAGCACAAAGTGTATAATTTACAAACACAGAAAAGAGCTTCAGTCTTGTCTTCCTAGTTCACCCCCCCCCCCCCCCCCCCCCCCCCCCGATTCAAAGAGCAGTGGTGCTTGTGGGCAAGGAGGAGAGGAAGTCTGTTACATGGACATGCCCCCCCACCTCACCACCCTCCTCTCCCTCGCCCCCCAACCCCCCCACCCCCATCCCCATAACCCTCCCCCACCCCCAAAAAAGGAAAGAAAATTTAAGCAAAAAGAGAAAAATCATCAATGGTCATCAATAAGTCTTATGGGAATAAACTTTCAACTGGGGTTCTGTTGTACTTTGAGGGCAGTGGCAGAAAGTGTTATGACTTTAGATCACAAAAGGTGCTCAGCCATGTGTAAACCTAATAGTTGTACCTTCAAAATTGGATTAACAGTCCTTTCAAGTGTTAATATTACTTATTTTACTGTCTTGTAAATATTTAAATAGTAATGTTCATACATTTGAAAGATTTGCCTCTGTGTGTCAGTTGTAGTGTGTGTAGTGTATGTGTTTATAAGTGTATGCTGTAATGTGTGTGTTTATAAGTGTATGCTGTAATTATGTCTTGTTATTATTACTGCTGCAATGGATTTATGTAGTTATGTCTGTTTCTGTGCTAGAATGATACAGGGTTCCCTTTTAACTCCCCAGCCCCCTTTTGTGTAAAGCATGTAGAGTGGTATCATCATAGCCACTGGAAGTGTGCTTTACAAAAGTATTAATTTTATATATAATTAATAATATAAATTATAAAATTATTCAAGTTTTCAGTAGCATAATTGAAAGTTTGGTTTCTGCTCCAAGATCTGTCTGTTTCTGTTCTGTATAATAATATTAGCTTCTGCTACCAGATCGTTCTTCCTGTCATCAGTAGTATTTGGCTGCCACTCACACATATAATATCTGTCTATCTATCTATCTATCGATTATGTGTGTGTGTGTGTGTGGTGTGTGTGTGTGTGTGTGGTGTATGTCTCACATATGTATATGTTTATTTTCAGGTCTAGTTCAGTTTACCAAAGCAGTCCGTCTGTATGAAACTCAAGATCCTGAAGTTGCCTCCCTTAACCAGGAGCTGCGGGCTTTCTTGATGCCGCCAGTAGGTGTTTCTCCACCTGCTGCCATGGGACAAAATGGAGCCAGCTAGCCCACCCCCTGCTGCAGAGTCAAACTAGGGAACTGAAAATTAACGTATGTGCAATATATTTCAATGCTGAGGGAGCAAGGTGAGAATGACGTGGAAGTGTATGCCGGCACCAGAGTTCCAGGACACCAACTCCTCCATGAAGACATCTTCTCAGTGCTGTACAGGGGCCTGTTACCATTCACCAGTGAAGTGTAAACTGCAAGAACCCAGCCTGCAGGTTTAAAGTCTTTCTCAATGGATATAAGCTGCCCAGGATGCAATGAGTAATGTCCCTTGCTTTGTGTAGGCCAGACTGCTATAATCAAAGTTCTGTTGTTATCATACATGGTCATGACATCCTTAATTCTGAGGGAGAGAGTGAACAGTGCATGCCATGTCATGAGGCTGGTTCAACTGTCATGCAGAACTTGTCTGTCATGACATCCTGAGAGAAGGTGTGAACAGGGCATGCCATGTCGTGAGGCTGGTTCAGCTCTCATGCAGATCTTGCCTGTCATGACATCCTGAGAGAAGGTGTGAACAGGGCATGCCATGTCATGAGGCTGGTTCAGCTCTCATGCAGATCTTACCTGTCATGACATCCTGAGAGAAGGTGTGAACAGGGCATGCTGTGTCATGAGGCTGGTTCAGCTCTCATGCAGATCTTGCCTGTCATGACATCAGTAATTCTGAGGGAAAGTGTGAACAGTGCATGCCATAATATAAGGCTGGTTCAGTTTACAGGAGATACTGTCTAGGGGTCATACAGGCCTTCATGCTTGTGCTCTGTTGGGTAAAAGGTTCTGTTCCCAGTGTCTTGCACAAAAACATGCACAATTTATTATATCACTGGCCAGTACATGTCCTTGTATCCTTGTATGTTCTGGCTGAAGTTTGCATGTACTTTAAAAGAGAGAAAGTACCATAATTATGTGCTTCAAAAAAAGATGAAGTACTGTGGTGGTTTTTCTTTTTTCTTCTTTTTTCACAGCATACTGTGGTAGTTTTGAGATAGCTGCACATTGCACAAGTCTTAATGACCTGATATGGATGAAGTGGAACATTTTTGTTTGTTTTGAAAGTGACTTTTTTGTGTGTGTTTGTACTAGTTCTGTGGGGGAAAAAACTGCTTTAATTTGGGAGATGACTTTTTGGGGGAGTTGTAGGTATGAGTTATTTCCACCCCCAGAAAAGCCACATGAAAACCAGAAAAGCCACATGAAAGCCAGAAAAGCCACATGAAACCTATGACAATACCAAAACAAATGCTGGATAGTAAGAGTTATAGCTTTAGTGACTCAAGCACACTGAAAAGGTCTCCCTGTTGGAACTTTAGGACCACAATCCATATTTGCATACCTGCAGACCAATGTACCCATGGACTGATGTGTTCACAGATTGATGTGCGTTGGTGTGGGTGTGCTTGTACACACATGCACCTGTCATTCCATCAGTCAAATGCACTTCTCTCTCAGTGAGTGTCATTAGATTCAGTCACCCTCAAGCAGCTCTGTATTTCCATTGCTGTTTCCCCCAGCTCACTATTGAACAAATTGTGGGGATAAAGTACTTTGATTTTGAATAAAGAATTGTCAGAACATGAAATAGTTTGCAGTACCAGAACTCTCTCTGTGGTATTTTAATCATGGGCCCAACTCCATCAAATACATTGCTGTCCATTTAACTGACACTGGCATACAACATGCACACACACTGGTCTGTCAGCACATTGAGTTGACCCCATATTCATGTTGCATTCACTGTTTCTGCCCACAGATTTCATTTTTTGTCAGTGTCGTCAATAGGGTTGGCATCCACTTACAGATCTGTTTACATGTACCACTTAGATCTATGCAGCTACAATTTGCTACCATTTTTGTTGTTGTTGTTGTTGTTGTTGTTTGCTTTCTATGGGGCAAGCTATAAAGAACAAGGAAAATGTACTCACTCGAAGTTTAGGAGCTGTGTGAGAGTCGAGGTGGCCGTCCTGGGCTGTCTGCCCTAACGAGCCTTCTGGTTTCCGTGGACGTAAAGCTATATTGAAACATGCTTCAGCATTGGTCTCAGCTTGTCCCTAATATGCCAACTGACATCTGAGGACATTAAGCAACACTACCTACCTACCTACCTACTCACCAAAAGAAGACCGGTGATGGATACAATTTTTTTAAACAGATATATGTCTTTATCAGAAAATAATGTAACCTGCTGATACTAATGCAGAACTGCATCAGTTCATTCTCTTTTTACCCCCTAATGAAGACATCTGTCAAAATTGTGTAGTGTGGTTCCGGAAAAAAAAGTTTTTATAATTTTTTTAATCAAATCTGTGACCTGCCTTCTTTTGGTAAGTATGTTTTCCTTTACCTTTTGTTCATCTCACAGTCATTAAAAAAAAATCTTGTTTGGGGCAAGTACATATTTCTGCGAATTTATTTTGTGTGCTTGTTTTATGTATGTCTTCCCAGTACAGTGTACTAAGGGCAAATGCCAGAACAATTTATGATTCTAAATTTTCTGTGTTTAATGTCAGGGTCATAGAAGCTATGGTGCTCACTGTGCAGCCCATGTGTTCTCTTAATTATGTGTATGCGTTGTGATATATACTGTGAATACATTTTTAAAAAAGCAGAAAGCTGTGTTCGCATTACTTTTTTGCGCATTGTCAGTACATATTGCTACTGTTTTGTGTGTGAATTCAAAGTCTTTTCCTGCATCTCATCCAAAATTATAATAAACAGACTAATTTGTTTTTTAAACTAGGGCAACACGGTTGAGATGACACAATTTAAACGTTAAAAGATCAGGAAGTGATGTGAAATGCACAAAAAACATACTAGTCGGCTTTTGATGGCCGCTCATTTCGTCTAGTCAATCAGTCGCGGATACCAGCATTAGGCCCTGGACTCTTGCATGCTTACCAGTCATGAGCGAAATCCCGGTCGTTTCACGCAGTTCAGTGAGAAAACAAATCAGTCAATGATTGATTGACTGGTGGCTGTTAGCAAAAAATACAAAATTGTTCATCAACAGTAGGCTATACAGTAAATACTCATTGCTATACAGTTCATCAACATGTGAGCGAGTGCTCTTTGTACGTTTTTACAATAATCCCGCCCCGGTTATCAGATCCATGCAATTTCATTACTGTACTGTTAGTAACCCGGGAACCGGAGCAGACGACGCTTTTGTTTTGAAGCGCTGCGTGTTGCGTAACGCCACATGGCCTTCACACAGCCGACCGGCGATAGCCGCTGGTGCGCGCCATTTTCAAATCTGTTTACTCCCTTAATATTTTGACCGCTTGTTTGTTTACCTACTCCTTGTTCACCTAGTCCTTTTTATGCAGCAAGCCATGTGTAATGTAATTTGGCATCTTAGAATGTTTATTTAGATCTTATTTAGACGCAGGGTCGAGCTTAATCAGTAGCCGATGCCTCTCTAGGTCCATTCTTTTTATAGCCGTTGTCTGCATGGCGCATTTTCTGTGTAGTACTAGTGAATAGTAGTGAATCGTTGTTTTGACTCGATGAAAGTAATTCTGTGTCGATCAGTGCTTTGTCGTATAGTATTTTGTTTAGCTGACTTCATGTTTAGTGTTTATTTTGGGTTGAAATTAACTTATTAAGTATTGTGTACTGTAGAAGCTAAGTTATATTCATAGACTACTTGGTATCACTATCAGCGCTGCTGCAACTAAAATAACGCGCTCCAGGCGAAAGTACGCACCATTTGTTTTAGTACTAGTCTTTGAGTGTGTCTTGCTTCTCTTATAGAGCGTTGTATTGTAATTGTTATGTACCATTTTAACCATGGGAGCGTGCTCTTTATTCTGATATAAGTTTTAGCGACAGTTATGTTTTGTACATTGTGTTAGTTGTGATTTAGTTGTACGAATCTGCTTATAGACAGGTGCAAGCCACGCTTCCCACTCTTGTTGCAAATTAAATAAGTCATGCATGTACATTTTGTTTATACGGTTTAAAAGGTTGTAACTGTAGCTTTTATTTGATGTATTTCATTTTTAATTAGTTTAGTTATTGTTGAGGAAACTGTATTTGTGCGGGCCAAGGAAACACAATAGTCAGCCATTTTGTGGTCCAGAGGGCTGATTTCATTGTAGCGATAGCGTGTGTTCTTTGCGGCCCGCGCAGTTCTCTTATCTATGCGTGCGCGTGAGGATTTTGGGTGTGCTGAGAAAGTTGTCTGCTGCTGTAGAATAAAAACCTGATTGCTGCCGTCCGCCTGCTGTGGTCTCCATTTCGACAGACTCCGCTGCCTGGGTCACTGTCCTGTTCTACGCTCCACCCCCACTCCATTACAAACAGTAAATCCTTTTTATTATACAGAGCGAAACTGGCCGTTACGGCCAAAGCACGGCAGCCAATAAAATCATAGTGTCAGTGCTGGCAAAATATATATATATATATATATATATATATATATATATATACCGAGAGACAGAGAGAGAGAGCGCGCACGTGCGCGTGCATGTGTGTGTGTGTGTGTTGTATGCATCGAATCTTGTAAGCGTTTAGGGTCTGTGTGGGTTAGGCGCTCTAAGTTATTAAGCTGACGTTTCAGCCCGCTTTTACAAGTGGCTGAACTGGAACTTCTTCGCGGGTGTTCCAGGATTGTCCTCAGGGGACATCTACCTTGACGTTGGTTGTCTGTGCGGCCAGGTCCTCTTTGGACACCCTGCAGAGCTTTCCTGCAAGCGCCGGATCCTCAACAGGGGCCAAGGAATGGCTGGCGGATTACGTTGGCAACGTCCACTTGGTACAAGCACCAAACTTGATGTGACCTTTCCGGCGATCATGAGTCCGGTGCTCTATCAGCAAACCTATCACTGAACTATCCCCGCTCAAGGGCACACCCACACCAAAGATTATAAATACGTATCTTTGCCCACACTCCGAGCATCGCTCTTCGGCACCTTCCTCCAAACTCGGCCAGATTTGGTTACGTCACTGAAGGGACATTTTTTATCTCCGCCGCAGCTGTCCACCGACGCGGTCAGCGCCCTCCGAAAGGTTTGGGCCGGTACTAATCAAACTGCAAGCACTGGTTTACGACATCCTTCCTCCAACCACTGCCACAGTTGATTACGCCATAGGTCAGCTGTCAGCTAACGAAACATTTTTCGATGATGCTCAAACAGCAGTAAGTTTGTAACAGACAGCTCAAATTATATCAGACGTTTCTTTTATAACTGACCACGTTGCTTACGCCAGCAAAACCAAAATCGTTTGAATCGAGACGGAACTTTTGTTTTCCTTCTATCTTTTTTACCCGTGGCCGTGGATGCGTCTCATGTTTATGTGGGTGGAGCGTACGGTCTCTGTGGGCGTAAAGCAACATCATTTACAACTGACAATACCAGACAACAACAATTTTGTCCATGTGTCAACGATACACTGATTTCACTTGGAATGTTTTGTTTTATTGTGCCACTACACTCATCACACATTCACGCCATCATTAAGTTGCTACAACAGCTAATACTGGGGTCACTTACCAATAAATACGTGAGAAATCCTGCCAACTGACATCAATCTTCACATCACATCAAAATTACCTCTTTACGAGGTCTACCTCAAAAAAATCAAGAAAAAAATCACAACACCGCAATTATATAAAGTATGTACAACAAATTAATTAATTAACCGAACTGGCTTACTCCCGCGGCCCACTGTTTTACTCTCATCATGACCCTAACTCTCCCCATGATCCTGCATACCACGAGCATCCCCGCCTGGACTCAGCTGACACAGAAGTGGGCCTTGTGCAGCTCACCGGAAACGTCAACAGTCTGTTACACCCTGGCATTGAAACCACTGACTGAGTTCAGTGGTAGAAACGCTAAAGCGAAACATGGCACAGTCTTTTTGTTTTAGTTTTTTTCCCCGGCCCGGTTTGGAATGTGTTGTGCCGGATGCCGCAACTGCACGGGCGCGCCGGCCGACGGCTCCAACCATGCCGGGATGCTTCAGTTCAAGCGGGAGCTCCGGCAGTTCTCTTTCTTTTTCAGTGTTGCTGTCCTCGGATGTCGGTTGACATATTAGGGACAAGCTGAGACCAGTGCGTGAGCATGGTTCAGTATAGCTTCTTTTACGTCCACGGAAACCATAAGGCTCCTGTCGGTTAGGACAGCCCAGGACGGCCACCTCGACTCTCACACAGCTTCTGAATTATGTCTCTAAACATGGTGCTTAACGTCCACAGAAACCATAAGGCTTATTAGGGACAGGGAGAATGGGGACAGGGGTATTTGGAGGTGGGGGAAGAGGGAAGAATATCGCTACACTGTCACCACCAGAATGACTTTTGCATTAAGGTGGGGAGCGATGAGAGCCATTTTAATGTTTCATTAATTGTGAGGAACAAAGTCACAAGACTGTCCACAGACGACAACTTTTGAAGCGGAGAAAGGAGAGCCAAAGCAGATTCGAACCGAGGTCCCTCTGCTTACCAGCCTAAGCCTTACAGCTAGGCCAAACCGGCTCACAGTCTCTTTCTTGGTGAAGTGTTGCTTAATGTCCTCGGATGTCAGTTGACATATTAGGGACAAGTTGTGACCAATGCCGAAGCTCGGTTCAATAATTCTTTACGTCCACAGAAACCAGGAGGCTCGTTAGGACGGACAGCTCAGGACGGCCACCTCGACTCTCACACAGCTCCTGAACTATGACTCTTTCTTCACTAGGGTGAGGCTTTTAAGTGACTGAATGGTGGGGGCTTAGCCGCGTCTACAGTTGCGGAGGGGGGGGGGGGGTGTAACACATGATCATCTATGAATTGCGGCTCGTAGTCACAAGTGCTCCGGTCACGTGTCGGGCACAACTGACACTGCCGAAAATCAGTGACTTCCGGACCGGGTAGATGGGAAAGGGGTGGAGGTGGGGGGTTCCCGCGACTAAGGCAAGCTCTAGCCGCAGTTTGTGCGATACACAGTTGGCCTCTCCTGGTTTAGTCTAGTCAATCTACGGTTTCGATTGAAAAAGGAAGCAGCACGGCTAAAGTCTGGTGGCATTTGCTTCCCAGAAGTATGCTTATTGTCACATGTAAAATAGTACAACCAAAGCCTCGGAGAACATGTATAATTTTCGATTCAGTTGAAACTGTGAAAGATTCTCCTCATAATATTCAGATCATTTTGGCCTGCGGTAAGCAGATTGTCATGAAAAGCAGAAACTGCCTCTCTCGCGTTGGCCGTCACAATAGCCACATGTGTACGTCATAATTCTTCTTCTTCTTCTTCCAATAATATCAATAATAATAGTATTCTTTAGCTTCTGGTATTTCACTGACGTAACATTTTGAAAGCATGCTCAGTGACCTAGATGTGCATTTGGACAAAACAGCAAATTTGTCAATGCTTGAACTGACAGTGTCGATTCTGCCGGATGTGCCGCCGGTTTGTGGAGTTCAGCTCTCAGTTTATGCATTGAGATGGAACTTAGTTATGGACTACCGAGATCGCATAGGACGAATGGGTCGTCTTTGTAAGTGCCCATCACACTGACGGTCCTTGTTGATTTACCGACTGGCTTGTAGCAGACGATTATTGTTGCACGAGCACAATTTTTATCGGCTTTTAATATGCTTTGTAGAAAGTATGGCAACATATTCTATTCTTACAAAATAGGCATGGCTGGTCTCCTGGGGGAAACTTGTAGTAACTGACAAGAGTTCCGCAGTAAGCTCTGAGCCCCCTTCTCTCATCGCAAACCTTTTCAGTGTCCGTCTGACCACCGTGAGGTACGATGCTGACCGGCAGGTGAAACTGACTCAGCATCGCCGGCTTTAAAACAGCTATCCGGCGCCGGGCGCCACCGGCCGCTAAGTCACTGAGTCAAATCAGTCTGGTACTGTGGTGTCAGCTGTGGCGAGAGAAAAAAAAAGTTTTTGTTTTTTTAACTCCAGAATTAAATTTGAATCAGTGGGACCGAATGTCAGTTGACCCACGTTCACCGCGGCGGCCCGTCTGTTTGTGATCAGTGCTGGAGTCATTCCGGCCAGTCCGACAGTAAGTCAGTGGCGGTGACATTCAGCCAGCGGCGGTGAAAGTCGGTGGCCGTCCGTCCCTGCATAGTCACCTTACGGTCTCTTTGGATGTAACTGAAGCCAAAATCATCAAGAAGAATGGCGGTGACAGTCGGTGTCGTCAATCCGGCCGCCCTGCGCACCGGCCTGCCCGTGAGCCGGTTTGGCCTAGTGGTAAGGCGTTAGGCTGGTACTGAAGCGGAAGGACCTCGGTTCGATACCGCTTCGGCTCTCCTTTCTCTTGTGGTTTGTGGACACTGTCTTGTGACTTTAGTCCATCACTTCCTACTGGCGGAAACATTAATAGCTCTCATCGCTGCCCATCTTAATGCAGAAGTCATTCTGGTGGTGACAGAGTAGATAGGTATATAATCTCTCTCCCCCCCCCCCCCCCCCCCCTCCCGTCCCTAATAAGCCGTACGGTTTCTGTGGACGTTAAGCGGCACCATGTTACTGCGGCGCACCCCTTTCCGCCCCGAGTCCCGGCGGCTCAGTATCCACTTCCTGGCCGCGGTCCGGCCTATGGCCGGAGCGGACAGACATTAGTCTGGCTGTTCGCCGGGCTTTTTCAGTGACTGAAAAAATCCGGCTGAAACAGAACAAGTAGTTTAGCCGTTTTCACTTCATTTTTCATCGTTTTTGACCGTTTAGCTGCCTGTTGCCAGTGTCAGTTCGTAGCCGCTTCAGTAACGAACCGCCGCTGACTGAAACTGCCGGGCTGAATTTCAAGTGCTGTCCGGGCTTTGTCTTGTCCTAATAAATAGCGTTCTTTTGAACCAGCGGCCTTTCATTGTGTCCGCTATATGGTCAGGCTTGGGATCTCGGTCCGTCCATACCGGCCTCAGTCGCGGCCGACTGAGACAACGGACTCGAACCAAACTAGCTCAACGCGGCTACACCGCGTCATCGCTGAACCAAACTAGCTCAACGCGGCTACACCGCGTCATCGCTGAACTTGACTTTACGAACACCGTAACAACTTCAAACTAGACCCTCATTACGAACACTATTAAGGGGAGGGGTAAAACACCGTAACAACTTCAAACTAGACCCTCATTATCAGGGACGTCGCGCCCATCAAGTCAAAATCAAGCACCGAGTGCAAACACACTATGCTTCAACTCGTCTGCTAGCCTATCCCAATTTAACCTTGAATGTAGACTCACCCACTGCCCTCGAATGGCAGTCATTGACCCAAATGTGTGTCAGTGTAGGTGTGAAAGGGGGGCTCAGACAGGGGAGCAGCCGAAGGACGCTTTTGACACAGGCACCAATGTGTGTGTGTGTGTGTGTGTGTGTGACTGGCATTCGACAGCAGTTTACAAATATTAATATTGCGAATCCGGTGACTGAAAGAAGCTCTGTAACAGCAGTTGCGATTTAAATGGCCCTCCGGTAGGCCTAGACCCCCGCATGAGCCTCACAAAAGAAAAGGAAAAAAGAAGGAAAAGAAAGAAAAAAAAGGAAAAGAAAAAAAAAAGGAAAAGGAAAAGAAAGAAAAAAAGAAGGAAAAGAGAGAGAGAGAGAGAGAGAGAGAGAGAGAGAGAAGAGAAGAGAGAGAGAGAGAGAGAGAGAGGATAATATCACCGAAAAAAAGACACGTGAAGAAAGAGAAAAGGGGGAGTCTTTAGTAATCGCTTCGCTACCTTTTCATTTCTTGTCATCAAGCCTTTCCCCAAAATAATCGATTCTCTTCCCCTTTCGAAATCTGCGTTGAAGCCGAATAACTTCTGCAGTTATAATCCTTCCGCAGTCACGTTTTTTACTCGCGGTCAAACACGAGACCATAAGTTAGTCAAAGTCCACGCCAAGGCTCACATATTATCTTTAAAATGCAATAAGACAATGTTTGCTTCAAGTACATTTATATTCTTAACGCAGTCGCGGAAGATATCTTTGATATTCCTACAGACTATATTTTCTCAAAGTCAAGGTCACTGTTTGCAGACAACCACAGGGGTTAGTCACGTGTATGAGTACGCGTACACGTGAGCGCGCGAGCGAGTTGAAAACAAATCGTGGAATCCGTTTTTTCCGTGCGTTATTAGTAGAATATTCGTTGAGTATTGCAGACCAAATCAGTCTCAGTTCAGAGAGCGAAAGTAGAAACTTTCGTAACGTCCCTCGTCAAACATTTATGTTTGGCTACTTGATCAAGCCGAACTGATGGTGATGGTGATTGGCTTCGATCATTCCAACGAACTTCTCGACCAACTTCTCTGCTGAGAGGGCATTACCATTAGGTAAGTGAGCAACATTTTTAACAGTGTCTGGTTGAGATGACTAAACATATTTGTTATATTTTATGATGTTTGTTGAGTGCATAATTAATGAAACTGTACATCATAAGTCATAAAAAGGGATTATATATATATATATATATATATATATATATATATATATATATATATATATTATATATAAATAGGTTGATTATACATTTATGTAATCATCATATGTATATATATATATATGTTATAGTAATACACATTCTTCTGCCTCTTCATCCATTATATATATATAGAGAGAGAGAGAGAGAGAGAACTCGAACCTCGAAAACTTTATTTTACAAGGATTGTAGTTTAGGTTCAGTCAAAAACCTGTCTAACAACTAGTCCTTGCTAAGCTACTGATGAATATATATCAAATTACAGGCATTATTTATATACATATACGCATGAATGAATGAGTGAAACGTTATACATGAGAATTTCCACACAAAACATAGCGTGCTCACAGCGCCAGATGAACACATGCCATACATCATTCAGTTACATATTGTGAGCATATGGTGAGCATATTATGAGCAAATGAAGCAGCAGAACATCTGATCAGTTCATATGACTACTATCGGAAAAGAAAACAGAAGCAGTCAATGCTTATCTTATAAAGAACAGTAAGGGACAAGGAGGAGAGGGGGGAATGAGGGTTTGGGGAGGGGGGGAGTGGGAGGGGGTCAGAAGGCAGTCGGAAGGACTGGGCGGAGTTGTATGGGTGTATAAAATAGGTCTCAAATGACCAGTCGAAATGGCAATCCCTTGAGAGAGACAGAGAACTGGAACTCGAGCTCCAAAACTTTATTTTACAAGGATTGTAGTTTAGGTACAGTCAAAAACCCATGTAACAACTAGTCCTTGCAAAGTTACTGATGAGTAAATATAAAATTACGGGCATAATTTATATATATACAGGCATGAATGAATGAGTGAAATTTGATGCATGAGAATTTTCACACAAAACAGCGAGAGAGAGAGAGAGAGAGAGAGAGAGAATGTAAACCAAAGTCCAAGCATGTGTTGTCCCAATATTTAAAATGCCCCCTTACAAAACTCTGTCTGTCTGTCTGTCTGTCTGTCTGTCTGTGTCTCTCTCTCTCTGTCTGTGCTGTTGAGGCAGACCTGAAACGTCAATTTTTCATCACTGAAAGTGAAACTGAAATTCACCTTATATTACCATGTCCTATGTACTATGACCTAAGATATATATATATATATACCATGCAAAAAAAATCAGATGTCCATCACTTTTTAAACTGTCAATGTTGTTTGTTTCTGAAAAACAAGTTTTTCCAACTCTGACTCGCTACTTTTCTATGAAAGGCTTTTACTGTTCGCAATACTATTTTGTCTGGACATATGTTGTACCTGTAACTTTATGTTGATCTAAAGTTGCTTGACTATGCTCATCACCACAACTGACTTAGGCCCATGGCCTTTTTTAATGGAGAGAGAGAGAGAAAGTATAACAACAGTCCAAGCATGTCCTGGTTTTAAAACCTTTTAATCCAGATTTTTGCCAATGTGGGCTTTGTCAAGGCCTGCCTGGTTGGCTGGATTCCTACAACATGCAATTAGAATATATAGGGTTTGTTTTTTGTTGTTTTTCTCTTAAAAAGAAAGGGGAAATTTTTGGGAAAAAAGTTTCTAATGTATGTCAAGAACTCAAAGGTAGTTTCAATGTGTAAACATTAAGTATTTGAGGTTTCAGATGAAGATTTGTCATAGAATACTCGTAACAAACTCAGTTCTAATGAAAATGAATATTACACTACTTGTAATATTTGTCAACTGGATAAAGACACCATATACAATTTATCTGAGGGAATATGCATATCTCAGGCATACTGGAAAGCATTTGTGGAATATATATAAAGAAGAGAAATTTAACGATAGTAGTCAGCTATATATGTTTGGCTGTAATGAAACAACAAAAACTGACACGGGTTTTGATTTTACTGCACACTAATATATATATATATATATATAGAGAGAGAGAGAGAGACGAAGACAGAAAAACATGGGAAATATGTACACCATATGTAAATGGATTTGGATAAATTTGGTAGAAAGTGGTAGAAAGTATTGGTTGAATAAACAGACTGACATGCATAGTGTGAACCCTGTTGCATGATGCTTTTTATGAACCAACCTGACAAGTACATTAGAATTTAAAAACGATCACGCCTTCCTTTTGCAGGCACAGAAAATGGTGTTCTTGCCATGTTATATAATGTGCTACATAATGATACATATGTTGTTGCTGTTGTCCTTACCCATGAGGCAGTGTGTCCCATGGAAAGAAAAAAAGAAAGAAGAAAAAGAAAAGAAAAGAAAAAAAACTTAGTAAAAACATGTTAAAAAAAGAAGAAGTAAATATCATTTGCTCTGTGAATTATGGTGGATGCCAGAACATTTGACAGTTGCCTGTTTGAGGTCTAGGAAACAATGCAGTTGGGCAATGAAAACCAACACAGGTGAGAATTTTCTAGCAGTTGTAAGTAGTTCTTCCCTTTGGGCAAAAGGCCAGCCCCAAAATAAGGTTGTTCGCAGGTAGGTAGGTAGGTAGTGTTGCTTAATGTCCTCAGATGTCAGTTGACATATTAGGGTCAAGCTGAGACCAATGCCGAAGCATGGTTCAATATAGCTTTACGTCCACGGAAACCAGAAGGCTCGTTAGGACGGAGAGCCCAGGACGGACACCTTGACTCTCACACAGCTCCTGAACTATGGCTGTTCGCATCAAAATATTGCTCTGTTATAGTGTTAATTCCGATGTGTAATTACATGGTGTGACCCCCCCCCCCCCCACCCACCCACACAGACACATCAACCTGTGGTCAACATGTTTAAACATATTATATGAGACATAGTTTTCTGAAATGACCAGTATTTTTGTTTCTCTCTCTCAGGTGGTTGCAGGTATTTATTATTAGATGCTTGATTCTTGACATTTAATAACCAGTCTAACATGAAGGCAAAAACACAAGTCATTGAATCACAGGTAATGTCTGACTCTTTGTTTGTGATACATTAATTGCTTTATATTTCAAGATAAGGACAAATGAAGCAGAGTGAACTGGGATGGCAGAAATTAGGACTGCACAGAAGCCCTGTTTATAAGAAATAATGTGCCAACCTACTGCAGGAAACAAATGGAGATTAAACGCCAATACTTGCATACACATATCTATGTGCCCCGTCCCCCCCCCCCCCCCCCCCCCTCCCCCAATACCCTTGTTTAAATTTTGTTTTTTTGTTTTTTTGGTGTAAGTTATTTTGGGACATTTCAGTTTAATAATGCCTCTTATGTGATGGCGGGTAGGTTCTTATATCATGATAATACCAATACCGTTAGTAGGGCCTCGGGCAGGGGCTCAGGCTTTCTTTTTTCCCTATTCCTGTTAGGTGATGCCTGAAAAAGATGTCAGTTTATTAGAAAATGACCGACAAAGAGTGTGACCTTAATTATGATATAAATAGCTCCCCCCCCCCCCCCCCCCCCCTTCCCTCACTCTCACTCTGGAAGGGACACGCCCACTCGCTGTATTCGCGCAGGCGCAGCCGTCCGTAATGTAACCAACAAATATCGAAACATACGGACGCTCGAAATAGAATACAGGCTAGTAAATACTAGACCTAATCTACGCTTTGTCCTGTGTCAGAGAAATAATCATTTGATGCAAAGTATTCACACAGCTAAACCATGTAAGTGTAGTATACGTTCAGAGACTGCAAAAGGGTCGCTATGCGGGCCGTCACTCAGTTTTTCCGCCCGCCCTCTGTCTTACCCAGTTCAAGGTCGATGACGTAGTCAGTGATTATGGTCACGGTCAAGGGCAGTCACATTGCATGCCGCGTGCCTCGCGCTGACAGACGATCGCAAAACGTGCCCGAGTCGTCGTAAGGTCAGACCTCTTTTTTTCCGCTTGCATTATGGATGCAGCCCAGAGGAGTATCAGGTAAGATGTTGTCTTTCACCCGATACAGAAGCAGCGCTTGTACAAAGAGATGCCTTCTCTTTCTGTTTGTGTGTAATTTTGAGCGTTTCTTCAAAGGGTAGCAGACGATCGTCGTAATTTGGGTCGGGGCAATTATTTAGTGTGCCCTGCACCTACATTTTCCAAAGGTCAGTGTCACTGATATTTTTGTGGGGGGTTTGTTCTTTGTTGAAACTGTTGTATGTGCCTTTTGCCGTCGCATAATGTGTGGTGTGCCAGTCACCCGATCATTCCCGCGACGAAAAATGATTGCAGATTCGTTCCGATCGAAATTTCGGTCTGCAACGGTAAACGAAACGTTGGGTTTCAAGTTGTGACGAGACGGGTAGACAAACATAGATCTAGTCACAGTGTAACAACCGTGCACATTTCTGGTTGTGTTGTCTGAGAGTGAAGCCGATTCAACACGAATTCGTGCCGTTAGGGTAGTCTTACAAACGCTCTGATTTAAATTATTAACAGAACTATTGTATGTCATCAGACGACTTGTAAGAAAGTAGACATATATAAATTGCTTCTGCATATAAATATATCTTGTGAGTGGGTCCAGAAACAATTTTTACAGTGAAGCGTGTCTTTATACACAAGCTTACACAACGAAAAGTGAGGAACATGAAAATATTTCAGTTCTGGTTCAAGGTGAAACCATGTAACAAATTACTACAGAAACTGAGAAAGGTGTGTGCTTTCCAGTAAGTCCATTGCACATTTGTTTGGTGACGTCAGTGGCTCTGTCAATTCAAAATCAGTGTTTGCCTTCCATAACACAAGATCCAAACACATAAAAGGTTCCAAAGAACACTATTTATTGAGACAAAACACAACCCGCAAATTTTTGGTGTAATCCCCTTTGTCAAGCTACAAAACAACACTTAAACAACAGGTAAATGATGAACAATTACGAAAGATGAGACGGAAAGCTAATTTCTCATTTTTTTATATTTTTTTTACTGTTTAACTGTTATTTAAGTGTTGCTTTGTAGCTTGACAAAGGGGATTACCCCCAAAATTTGCAGGTTGTGTTTTGTCCCAATAAACAGTGTTCTTTTGAACGCTAGTGTTCTTGTTTTAGAACGCTAGCAGTCATTTTTGTTTCAGATTTTTTTTTTCTTTTTTTTCTTTTTACACTAACATAAATTTGTGTTGAATTGGCTCTGCTAAAGATATATATATACACACACACGTACATACCTAGATAGCACAATCCACAACCAAATGCAAGGACAGGCACAAAGTTACTGCCCTCAGTAACCACTAAGTGGGTCTGTGGTCAACTGCATAGGCTAATAATAATCTTGGCTAATTTCTGTCTGATCACATGAGGAGAGTGTATTTGTATTGTCTTTGCTTTGAGATGGAAAAAAATCAAATGGTGAGGGAACATGAGTTATACTGGTTTTGGCATTATTATGATGTGGCTTCTTTCTGGCAACACTTTATGGTCTAGGTGCTGTCTGGGTCAAAACTGTTTTCTTCTGCTGTACAAAGAATCAGGGCGACTGTAATATTATAATAACCTGCCTAGTTTCTTTTACATTTCATTGTCAGTGGATGGAATTTATCAGTCTATAACTTTGTGGGGGGGGGGGGGCATAAGTATTTTCCAAATGAGTGTCCAATACTGGACCTGAAGTGCATTTTAAGTGACATGACTATTTTGTCTTTGTTATTTTGGAGTCATGTTTTGAAATGGTGACCCTCATCTGCTGAATGCTTACAAGTAGGTCACCACATTACTCTTCTTATAGGATCATCGTAGTGCACAGGGTGTTCTTAAATCTTGTCTGCATGAATTTGTTTGCTGGTGTTTTGAGCCCAATCAGCCACATAGGGTTATATCAGGGTGTCTGTGTGAGAAAAGTTGATAGTTCACAGATAGTTGTGTTATTGAGATTGGTTTGTTATCCCTAGTGAAGCAGGCCCTAGGGCACTGAATCATGGAAATGGAAATGTGTGCCACTGACACTATGGGACTGGACCCTGTTGGGCTGTACTGGTCAAGTTTGTCGATTTTACAGGCTGACCTTGCCCACGTAGACCAGATTATTTTGCCTCATGATGACTCATCACTGTGATGTTGATGACTACTGAACAAACTCCAGTCTTTCCAGTTTATGGTTCTTCAGTTCACTGAAACTAAGTAAAAGTCGTGACTGACCAAATTCCAGTCTTCTCAGTTTGTGGCCCATTATTTCACTAAGTGAAAGAGATGACTTAACAAATTCCAGTCTTCCTAGTTTATGGTCCATTAGATCACTGAAAGTGATGACTTTACTAAGTGTGGTCTTTCCAGTTTAAGGTCCATTAGATCCCAAAAAGTGGTAACTACTAGCTCCAGTCTTCCCAGTTTATGGTCCCTCAGATCACTAAAACAGTAAAAGTGATGATTTGGCCAACTTCAGTCTTCCTTGTCAATAGTCCATCACTGTTGTGCTGATGACTGGACAAGCTCCGGTCTCCCATGGTCATCATTGACAGTAATCACTTGTATGACAGCAATCTTTCTTATGGTATAGTTTGACAAACTCCATTATTCCTTGTGCGTAGTACTTCACTGAAACTAGAAAGTGACAGTGATTACTCAAAAGACAGCATTCAAGAGCATGGATGGCTGTGACTGCCGTTTTTTTTTTAAGGAGTTACATCTACAGTTTCGGGTGTTGGTTCATCCCTGTTGATGATTTGGTAAAATTCATTGTTTTTCCATGGTCTGTAATAATTAATAATGTAATCTGGTTCAGAAATGCTTAGGGAATTATTAGGTAGAAGTTATTTCCAAGTTTGTCTCCCTAATTTGACAGAAGCTCACTTGATCATGTTTAGACAACAAAATCTGTTACATTTTAATCATTTTGCTTTTTATTAATTTTAATCTGTCTTTATTCAGTAGCACAAAAATGTTGGTGCTGAGATGTTTCCTGTTGATATAGCCTCTTAAACAAAAAGAAGTAGAAAAATTGAAAAGTAATTAGTGAAAAGGTAAAAATCACGGGCATAAAAAGTATTCAGATACAGAAAGATGAATACATTATTCCTGCAATGCAGAGTAGTTATTACAGCACACATGCATGCACATGTGCACACACACACACACACACACACAACACACACACACACACACACACACACTCACACAGCCAGTTTTGGGTTTTATCCCCCCCCCCAAAAAAAAACAACAACAACACAACAACAACAACACACAGTGACAATCATTTTGGGTGGAAGTTAAGCCAGAATTTAAAAAATCTACCCCACCCATATTTTTTTGTTTTTTGTTTTTTTGATGATGGTGGTGAGGAGCAATGCCTACAGTGTTTTACTGCTTGTTCAGGCCTGTTTGGTCTTTGCCCCAATGCCAATGTTCAAAGCACTCCTCCTTTGTTTGGGAAGGGCTGAGGCAGGCTCCTGTTCAAGGGAAGCAACGAGAAGGGAACTGTTGAAAGTCTGAACTTGGCAAGGGGGCCCAGGGAGAAGGATGTAGGCTGATGACCTTGAGCTTGATTAATGGCTTTGTTTGATTGGGACCAGGCCAATAGACCCCAGCCCCATCTTTTCCCTGGCTTTCCCTCATCTTTGTAGGCCGCTGTGATGATCACCCTTTCATTCAATCTTTCTGTTACTTCTACAAGGTTTTGGACCAAAGATGGGTGTCCCTAAAGCAAATGAATACAGTGGAACCACCCTAAACTAAACATCAAGCCAAAGTGGTCTTTGTTGAGAGGTTCATTTGTTCAAATATGCAACAGGAGAGGTTTCTGACTGTTCTACGCACTGTATGCAGCGTTGTAGAGCTAGAAGAATGACTATAGTTCTTAAAACCCCATGGTCTCGTTCTGGTGTGCACAGTGAACTTTGAACACAGATCTGGTTATTTGCATTGATTTTCCATAGTGAGTAAACAAAGTACACACTTTGTTAAGGAAATATTCTCACCTGCGTAACTATTCCACAGTTGTGTCGTTCTGAATACACCCTGTGATCATGGTGTGCTGACAACCAAATGCATTCAAACATCTTTGTGGAAATTTCCTGTTGACCTAAATCTGATTTGGGTCAGATCATTTACATTTTGTGGGCCATTTCAGCTATTTGAAAGCCGACTTCAGATAACTTAATTTTCAGTGCTCTTCGTGTAAAATTTGTCTCTTGTCTTACCACAAATTAATTTGATAGGCTTAGTATGAAAGGAAGGCCAATTTGTGTACTTTTATCTCAGTGCCAGTATTGAAGAAACTAAAGCTGGTATTGTCATTGTTTTGGAAAGCTGTGAAACCAGTGATATGCAACAGGAGAGGTTGCAGTTTAAACTTTAAGGATCTGTGAACTGTAGAGATTCAGATGAAGACCACCAAATCACTGGTGCTTTTTCTCTCCTGGTCCTAATAGTTGACTGGGTGTTAAAATTCAGTACAGATTATAATCTTTTTGGTATGCTTTCTTGCCCTGGGCCATTCTGATAACTAACTAACTATCCCATTGACTGTGCATAAAAAACCCAGTTCCTGCCTTCCTGCCTTGAGATAGCACCATTAACAACTAAAGCGAATGCAGACAATCTGGATGAATCTGAAACAAGCAGGCAACAAAACTGTACTGACTGTAGTTGAAAAAAATCTATGAAAACAGACACGGAACCTAGAGTTGGGAAAGAGGACTAACCTTTTTTTTTCCACTGAAGAACCACATTATTTTGTTGTGACTTAACAGTCTGCTGTAGACATGCCACATTGAAGCTCATCTTTTCAAACTGCTGTCTCTCTCTCTCTCTCTCTCTCTCTCTCTCCTCTCTCTCTCTCTCTCTCTCTCTCTCTCTCTCTCCACACACACACACACACACACACACACACACAATTCAAAAAACAACAAGAGACCATGTGTATTAATATGGAGAAACGCATCTTTGCCCCTGTTTCTAATAGTCTTCCTCCTTTTGTAATACTGTAGTGGACCACATACATCCTACAACCATTCCATTGCAACCCAAAGTCCGTGATGGCAGATGCAGGGTGGAGTCAGACATTTGCCAATTTCACATTACATTTTTACAGAATGGACAGGTACAAAACAAATAAAAACTGATGTTTTTTGTATATATTTTTAAAGATCTATATAAAAGAAAACAATAACTTGTTTACTTAACCGTTGAACCTTAAAAAGGAAATACTAGACTGAGCTATTTTTTGACACTTGTAAGGGTTTGCATATTAAGGAGCCTTGGCCTTCATTTTCATGGCTTCCACCACTGACCTAGGGCCCCACACCCTCTTCAGCCAATATTTAAAGGAGGTAGTGTTTGCTGAAGTTGAAAAATATCCCACATCTTTCACTGTTTCTATTTTGGAGGTGGGGGCGGGGGCAGGAAGCGATTGTCTTGGAGGCCTGTAAAGACCAAAATGGGCAGCCAGATTATTTGTGGATGGGCGTGGACAGAGGTTGAGCCAGCTTGGGAAAACATTGTTGCCCAAGAGCAGGGGACATTTTTTCAAACATTCACCCCTTGGCCAAAGGATGGGGATTTGTTTGCCGGTGGCTTCTCTTGTGTTTGGAACAGTGTCATTGACAATGACATGGAGCAAACTCGGCAACTTTATTCCCTGGGAGGTTTGGTCAAGGCTTAACAGGCTAGCCTTGTGGCCCTAACGGCATGTGTGTCATCGTTGGAGCGCCAAACAGGGCACTAAACAGTGGCAAGGTTGCCCTTGTTTGCTTCCCTTTTGAAAGATAGGGTCCCGTTTAGAGGGGGGGATAAAGATATCCTGCTGTCCTTTTCCAGTTTGGGTTTTTGTTGCACCCCCCCCCCCCTCCACCTTCCCTACCCTCCCCTCCACTTGGCTGCAGGCAGATTTAGTTTGGTGAGCGACGTCTGCTGGATCATTTGCTCCACGATCAGCGTCTCGTGACAGTTGTGCGCTGGACTTTCTCCTGACAACACTTGTGTGGAAGCTTGGTGGTGACAAAACTCTTTGTGATACTGACAGAACACTGGTTATAGGAAATGCGCTTCATTTGATCCAACATTTTGGTGAAACTTACATGTGATGAGCCTTCTCTTTGGATACAGCCTTGTTTCCCAGATACCACTCCCCTTTGTGGATTTGTTCTAGTGGTGTGTTTGACTTGTACATCATCATGATGAAGGTAGGACATGGTTTTGCCTGCTGGTTTACATTGCTTTGTGTCCTTTTCTTGTAGGAGCAGGCCTGACAGATTCTGTCTGACTACTGTGGAGTGCTTTGATTCCAGCAGACAGTGTTGACAGTGGACTAAAAGTAGCTGTAGCAGTAAGATGTCTTCCCCACCGCTTTCAGATAATGGGGTAGGACGGGTGTAGAAGTTGCTGGTGATATGCACATTAAGAATGATAGTCTCAGTTAGTTGCAGCCTTCACATTACAGCCCTTTAGCACTTTGGCTGATTTATAGACTGAAATGAATGGGCTCATCGGTATGGGAATGATACTGATGAATAATCCTTATGGATGTATGTGGGAAGATACTTCATTAGGTTATGGTACCTTTGTCCTTGCAATGCCCTCGTCAGAGTCAACGAAAGTGAATAACATTACGGGAAGATTATTTTGATGGGTCATTCCTACATTGGAATTAGGCAATGCCAGTCTGGAACTTTGTGTGCTAATGGCATGTGGCTGTTTGCTTTGTTACAGGTGAGTAATTACCTCACTCATCACCTTGCACTGGACTCCCCGCACAGCAGGATGACCACTGAGATCATGGAGCAGCAGACGGTCAGTTTATTCCAGGACCTTAAGCTCAAGCGCAAAAGAGTGCGCGATTTGCTCACTGACTCGGAGACCATTCGCTCACTTTACTCAGAAGGTTCCGAGAGTGACCAGCACAGTGACATAAGCAGTGGCGACAGCGCCTACGTTTCTGATCGTGGTTCAGAATGTGGGGCCAGCACCACTGGAGAAGAATCGCCAGTCAAGAAGGTGCGCTCGGACAGTGAACTGAAAATCTATGAACAGTTATCCCCGAAAGCATCGAGAGAGGAGAAGGTATCATGGTCACCGGTCAGCATGGGAGGAAAGAGCAGCAGTGGAACCACCCTAACAGAAAGCACCACAGCCGCAACCATGGCCTACATGCAAGGCTACCTGATGCCTGTGTCTGCTGGCTTTCCCAGCATGGCCAACATGGCTGCCAACGGGCTCAAGTTCATCCCCATGATGGGCCTGCCGGCTCAGGGCATGTTCCCTGCCACTCTCCACAACATGCCCGCCCCCATGTTCATAGCAGCACCCCAGAATGGCTACCTCCTGACCAGTGCTGAGAGCGTCACCACCCCAGCCGGTCCCGTCCTTGCCTTCCCCTCTGCAGACTGTGCCACCCGAGCCACGTCTAGCCACAGCCACAAGCAGAACAAGGTGGAGGGAGACGCCAAACCCTCCTCTCCAAATGCCCCCAAGTTCAAAGAACCCATCATGGAAGACGGCCGCTTTGAGAAGGATCAGGAGTTCATCTCACACTACACCAATGGGAAGTTTGTGTATAGCGGCCACCTGGTGGAAAACCCCCACAACAGAGGTCACCTGCCATCGTCAAGCATGGAGCCAATGCAGGACGATTCGGATGGAGAAGAGCCAATGGTGTGCGCCATCTGCTCGGACAAAGCTACAGGGCTTCACTATGGCATCATCACCTGTGAAGGGTCAGTGTTTCTTTCAATCTCATGCTGTTGTTGTGGAAAACATGCTGAAATAAGCATTTTTTTTTTTTTTTTAAACAGCTTTTTGCCAGAATTGGTTGTTTGGAAGACAGTTTGTTTGAAGTTTTGTTGTTGCTGTTTGCTTATTGATTCATGGCAGTTTGAACGCTATCAGTTAACAGTAACTGTTTTGTCATAGGCTGTTTCAGCTTAACTGGTTGTTGGTTGCAGGTGGTTGCTACCAGTAATGCAGCCCAGTTTTGCAGTTTTTTGACATCCTAAAAGAAGAAGAAAAAAGAGCCTGGCTCTTTATGGGGTATGCTACTTTTAATGGCTTTGTGGAAAGTGAAATGACCATGCCCAAGAATGGCATAGTTGCAGGCTTTGTCATTTGAATAACAGTGGGTTGCTGTTTTCAGGTGCAAGGGTTTCTTCAAGCGCACAGTGCAGAACAAACGGGTGTACACATGTGTGGCGGACGGAGAGTGTGAAATCAACAAGGTGCAGAGGAACCGGTGCCAGTACTGCCGCTTCAAGAAGTGCCTGCAGATGGGAATGGTCCTTGCAGGTGAGGGCAACTGCACACTCCCACTGATGGCGTTTACAACAGCTCCACTGGGCTGCTTGTTCTCTTTCAGCACAGCACTGCCTTTTGCTGACAGTCACAGCTCTCACAATGCAGCATGCCTGTAGAATTATATTTAAAAACAGTCTTGGCCTGTATAATTTTGCTCAGTTGTCAGTCCAGTATCTGCAGATTTGAAGAATTGTATTTCGATGCTCACACCCACAATGCAGTTGATTGGTAAATATTGTGTAAAATTACATCCGTGAATGATGAACTAAGAAGTGAGAACTACCAGCAACAAAAACAAGCAAACAAACAATGAACAAGTCCGCTGTCTTGTGTTACTGTTGTCAGTGCTTGATGGGCTGTGATTTTGTGTTGCAGCTGTACGTGAAGACAGAATGCCAGGAGGCAGAAACTCAGGAGCAGTCTACAACCTCTACAAAGTAAGAATGGGGATTGGGCAAGGGGTGGGGGTAATCTGTGTAATGAGTTGGGAATACCCTGATAAACCAGAGAAAGAAACCTTGACAGAATAACCGAAAGGGGAGGGATTTGGGGTTTATTTGTGTCCAGCTTAGCGCACAATTGACATTGATGAAGTGGGATTTCTGGGAATCTGTGTAGAATAGCAAGTCTGCATTCTCTGCAGCCTGCAAGATGGAAAAAAATGTGTTGATGTGCTTATATAACATTTTGGATCTTTGCTGTTTGGTTTGCATCGACTTTGTGAGTTCTGCATGTGATGGAGATCAGCAGAAGTCTAACAGTAAATCCCCTCATCTTTTGCAGGTGAAGTACAAGAAGCACAAGCGGCGGGACTCTGCAGAGAAAGCTCTGAAGCAGCGCCTTGCCCAGCACGGCATCAAGATGGACTCTGGCCTGGGCTGCCCGCCCTCCAGCTACATGCTGCCTGACTTCCATGACTCTCACCTCCACCCCCAGGCCCCCTCCCAGCCCCTCCACCCCCACCTCTCTCCTTTCACCCCCATCCCCTCCTATGGCAGCCCCAAGATGAGCGGTCTCACCTTGCCCCACTCCCAGTGCGACAGCATCAGTGAGGCTGACATGAACACGGAAACAGACAGAGACAGTTTGTACAGTGCCTCTGTAGGTGAGGCGTCTCCCCCAGGGAACATGATGTACTCGAGCAGCAGTGGGATGCGGGAGAATGCAGCCATTTACTCACCATACTCATCGGCAGCTCACCTGTCCAGGTACTCCATGGCAGCACCTGTGTCCTCCTCTGCCAGTACCTCCTCTCACGCCTCTCTCGTGACCGAACTGGCTCGCAAAGACACTCTGCTGTGCATTGCAGAAGACTACAAGATTGAACAGTTCACAGGTACAGAGCAGAGCGTGGCGGAGGCACTGTGCAAGGTTGGCGATGACATCGTCATGAAGCTGGTCCAGTGGATGCGACACCTGCCCTTCCATGGCGAAATCCCCCTCAACCTGCAGACCAAGATACTCACCTCCAAGTGGCACGAGCTGCTGCTCCTCATCATGACCGCCTACGGCCCTATCTCAGATCGACACGGCCACAAGCACCCCTCCTCATCTCCCTACTACCCGCAGTCCCCCAAGCCACCGGTCAGTTTTGCAGAGATGTACCAGCTCCAAATGGCACGCATGCAGCAGTACCTGAACAAGACCTTCGGCAAGTTCTTCACCATGGAGCAGCTGAACAGAGAAATAGGAGGAGTGATGGAACAGATCACCAGGATCATCCTGCAGTTCACCCAGCTGGGCATCACCCGCAAGGAGCTGGCTGCTCTGGAAGTCATCCTGCTTCTCTCACCAGGTCAGTGGGCTAGTTGGTTGCCTTGGTGACCTATGTAAATGGTTGTGTATGCTTCGTCAACACAGTGTGTTGTTTGGTTCAATATAGTGTGTTGCTTGGCTTGCGCCGTCTGTGTGGAGTTGTTACCATGATCGCATAGGTGTGATGAATAATTATGTTGGTTGAGTTTCCAGTGAGTGAAAGGATTTACTTTTTGATTTTGATCAGAGAGGAGCATTACTGTTAATAACATTGTTGGGAGGATGTCAAGAGGAAGATTTTAATAGTTTTTTTTAGCTATCCCACCTTCAAAATTGAGCAAAAGAATGTTACTTTGTTATCTTAACTCATCAAAATGTAGACTGGGACTGCAAGAGGAGGGGGGTAGAAAGGATGGAAACAGAGTTCAACACCCAAATCTGATTCACTACTTTACTCATAACCTGCTTTCTCTTTGTTTTCACAGATGAGTCTCAGAAGGACCCAGTAACCCAGCGCATTGTTCGCACATACCAGCAAGCACTGCGCCACTACATCCTGGAACGATTTCCATCAGATGCCAACCGCTTTGGTGATCTCTTGGCTCAGTTGCCAGAAATCCGAGCAGCCTCACGCCATCTGCTGCACAGCAAGATGATCTACATCCCATTCCTGCTCAACTCTTAAGCAGCTGGTGAATTGGACAACATTGTGGATCCAGTCTAGCATTTAGCCCTTCCCTACTGAAGCATTTGTACCATCAGTGCAATTTTCTTCCTAGATATAGTAGAGTTATCTCTAAAGGAGTTAATTATACCCCTCAAACCCCACCCTACAAAATTCCGACAAAGTTTGGGGGTTATGTTAAATTGAGCTTTGTTTAACCAAACCTTTTTGTTTTGACAGTTTTTCTCCCAAGCGAACATCATTCTAATATGACCTTTGGGGTTGAAAGGGCATTAAAAATAAATTACCATTGTATTAACTGTGACCACATGAGAATGCATAAAGTGTTGGAATTAAAGCAAGTGGTGATGTATCGTTCGGTACTTGTAGGCAGATTAGGAGCACCTTGCTAATGACATCCCAGGGTGGCCGGTAGGCAAGGAATGGGTGGAGACAATGAGTGGTGCAGGTGCTGCCACTGGAGTTAAGACCAGGACAGCTGGCATGTTGAGAGATGCAGAAATCTTTGTTGAGGGGGTGAGGTAGCAAGTTGCCCTTAGGGAGCAAGGAGATGTGGTTGTTTTGGAGCTTCTAAAGCTGCTGTGATGAAGGCTGACCGGTCTTTCTTCAGGAAAGAGAAGAAGAAGAAGACAAATCTGTTTTGTTGGTTTGTTAATTTGTTATGTATGGTTATTGAGACTTAAAAGTTTTCCACTGTTGAACACCACGTGACCCGATGAAAGTCGAGAAAGCTGAACAAATTTTGGAGCGGCGTATATTTTTGATGGTGTTTTTTGTTGTTGTAATTGTAATGTGAAGATATCTCCTGCAGGGAGTTGCCAGATATTGGACACCGAAAGAACTTTCAGAAGATTTCTGACTGTTGACCTGCTTCTCAGGAGGATATTAGTGACAGTGACATGTTTGCTGATGACAACGATGACCTGAATTTTGGTGAAAAGACTGAGTGATCAGAAACTACATCCAGTTGATTTGGTGCCTTTGGACTGAGCCTGAGAAATGAAATAGAATGAGACTGGGTTAGTAATGACCATGTTTGTGTGATAAACGAGTATAACAGGAAGTGAAAACTGTGATGATTTCACATGTTCTTTAGCTGAAGCTGAAACTAGTGAAAGGCTTACATGTAAATGTGCATCTTGTTATCTCCATTTGTTCTTGACATTGTTTACTACAGTGTTGACATTGTTTATAGCTGCATCCTCTGTCCAAACTGTAGTGTTATGTTTTTGACAGTAGCCTATCTCTCCCATTCAGTTTGATATTTATGATTTGCATTTCTGACAATACAGGACACATCTAAATGTTATATTGATCTCATGACAACCCTCTTCTTTATAAATATGTTTGTTAAATTTATTCAACATTAGAAATGAATGAGATAAGCACATTTAAATTCACACAACATGAGAGATAATCAGATCAAGGTTAATCTTCAAACATTTGCAAACAGTGGTCAGATCAGGGCTTGACAGATTTTCTCTCCACTTCCTGGTGTTCAATAGAAAATTTCAACTGTTGACCAAACTGAGATTTTTTTTATTTTTCACATGGGAAAATCTGATCCGTTTAGCTTTCAGTTTCATCTAAGCAGCTCAAAAGAACTCTTGGAAAATGAATGAATTGATCACATTTCACTGTTAGACTGAAAGTTATGTGCATTTTCTTTTCTCTTTCTTATAGACTAGAATGTTTCATCAATTGTTACCATAATTATCCTTTTCAGGAACCTTGTGTGTGAATTCATGGACCAAATAGTGTGTGTGTGTGGAGTTCTGTAACTTTACATGGAGTTTCAGAGCTACAGGCATTTGTGTTCCAAGTGTGTGTAATGTGGCAGTTTATTGCACAATTGAGTTGTTAACAATACGACAAGATCTCATTGAGTCTCCAGGGTGTGCGTTGATGCTGTTGTGTGTATTACATAATTTGGGAAACTGTCTTGTTTCATCCTAGTAATAATATAGTGTTCATTTGCAAAGTAACTGATTTTTTAATAAAAATTTTTTTTGTCCGAAGGCAAATACTTTTTTAGCATTGTTTGGTCTCTGTCCTTTCCTGCTGTCTTGTCATTTTGAAATATGATTGATGTATTGATACATATAACCTGGATCTTGTATCCTAGATGATAACACAATGCGTAACAGTCTGTAGAGGGCTAGAGACCGGTATAGAGGCCTTTCAATTTGCTATCCTGTGAACTGTGCCTGATCACATAGCCCTGGTCTTTTGTGGCTAAAATTTCTGTCCTCATTCTGGCTGTTATGCTGTTATGTCTTGTTTCCTGTTTTCTTCTGCAGCTGAATCTGAAAGAATTTGGGGGGGGGGGAGGGGTGCATGTGTGTTACATGTGCGTGCATGTGTGTACTGAACAGTGTGATAGTAAGACAGTGTTGCACAGAATGGGTTTATCATATTTTTTATGTCTCTACATATTCCATATAAGAGTGTGATAGCAACTGTTACAATAACAACTATTACCGGTAAGTTGATGAAAGTACCTCAAACTGGAAGCTGCCTTGAAGGACCTGTGATACATGTTGAACGTACGTTGTTTGGGCATGATGAAAAGTGACTTCCAGGGGAATGTTGCCTGCAGTGATGCAGCTCTTGCTGTTACGCAGTTGTAGTTTGTTTTTAGAGGATGAAGTTGAAAATGATGGTGGACTTTCTTCTTCTCCTGGTGTGGTCCAAAAGGCTGGCCTGAGAATGCCATTTGACCACAGTTTCCCTTTGACTGTACAGTTTGGAGTTCTGAATGACAGAGAAAGAAAATGGAGGGACAGGTAACACTGAACATCTGGTGCGCACACGCACAGGTGTGGCCCAGATCTCGTCCTACAACACTGCCCACTATTCACTGCTCACTGATGCCTGATGGTGATTCTAGCAAGGGAGTTGTTGGAGACTTGGGGGGGGGGGGGGGGGTGCAGACAAAAGCTGCTATCAGGCTTGACCAGGGTGTCAAGACTCCAGGTCTGAGCACGACCCCAAAATCCGAACAGGGGAGAAGTTTAGTCCGTTTGTGGAATGTCAGTGTTCTCAGTATTCCAGCTCATACAGTGAAGTTTTGTTGTTTTCTATTGTTTTGATGTCAGTTAATTCTGTTGTTGTTTATTTGTTATTATTTAGAGTTTTCTTGGGGGGAGGGGGGTGTTTAGAGTTTTCATATGGGGGGGGGGGGGGGGGGGGGGTAATGTATGGAATATGGCCACAATCCACAGTGTTGTACGCAACATTGCAAAATTTGGACCTTAGTTACTTTTGTACTTCACTCATGGTGGTCTGACCTCACTGTATTAGATGAGGTCATTTGTCTTCTGATGTTAACTTGTTTGTGTTCAGTGGAGTCTGTACCACAGATTTCTCTCTTCTGTGAAGAAAAACTTTTAAAAAGCAACCACCATCACTACCACCCATATATCAGGATTTTTTTTCTAGTCAGCAATGTATATTTATGGTGAAATGGTCGGAAAAGAAAGGATCTGATACAGACTTTTCATGCCCCTCCTCGCCCCATTTTGTTTTTTGACTTGTGTGAAAAAATGTGAGCATGTCATGATCAGTTTTGGGCTTACTGGCTGGTTGAGTGTCTAGTGTGTTAAAATTTTAAGGTTGCAAATTTGTTGGACACCATAATTTTTATGTGATGTCATACTTTGTATGAAGGCACTACACTGCTCCTTGAGCATAACATATTCATACCACTTTCTCTGACGTTGACTATATTTCAAGATACTGCAAGGTCAAGCAGTTTTAACTGATTCTTCTTCTTATTTGATTAAGTTGAAATTTTGTATGATTGTTAATTACAGCAGCAAGATCATGAATATATCACAATTTTGAACATGTATCCTGGGTAGGTAACTGATGTGTTTTCCAGTTTGACAGAAACTTTAAACGGAGGGTGGGGTTTTTCAGACACTGTTTAAACTAGGTCATTAGTACTTGATCATAACCATGTGGTCTGCCGATTTGTATGGTGTGTGATAAAGCTTGTTGCAGAGTCAAAGCTTGTTCAAAATTAAACTGCAAATTGTGTTCTTTTTTCCATGTTATTTTTTAATGTTTTTTATGTATAATTCTTTTCCATTTTTATTCCTGTCAGTGTATTTTAAGTGTTGTCAAGTCAAGTACTTCTTTATTCCATGTAAAGGAAAACACAAGTGCCACAGATGAATAACAAACAAACAAATATACACATATATATATATAAAAGATTCACTGTTTTAAAATGTGCAACAACAGGTAAGATAATACCAGAAGCATTAATGAATAACATAGATATATCGCTTACAGAAATGTGCTGAAAAATAAACAGCATAACACACGTTAATATGATTGATATGGAATAGGCCCAGTTATAACTGTTCTCTTCCTGTCCCTTTACAACCATGCACATACAATGATACATTAAAATAATCAAGTAGTGTGCATTGTACGGCTGGTACGCATAATCCACACCTTCTATTTTTTCATTTTGTACTGGAATGTGAGTCATAAGAGTGCAAGGGGTGTGGTGGGGAGAGAACTACATATGTTCTTTGAACTTGTGAAAATCAGCTCCTAGACAAGAAAAAGGGAAAATGAATACATGTTGTACATAAGCATGAGAGTTGTACATATGGAGTAAGCTCTTGTATGTTATTAGTACAGAAGCAGTTGATATTTATAAAGTGTTGTTGTTATTCCTGTGAGTGAAGGTTGTTGTGATGTGTTTCATTGGTTGCATTGTGATCGTTGTTATAAACTGGTGTTGTTGACTCCTACATTTGACATTAAGTTGGTCCTGTGATGTGTGAACTCAGTGGCAGTAGAGTCCTGGTGATCGCACTCACAGTGTCAGGAAATAAAAGCAACAACAACAGAAGACTTGTCTGTTGTGTGTCTTTGTGTGAGAGAATGAACAAATGAATAAATGTTATTATATGAGAAAAAATCTGAAACAGAATGACTGCTAGTGTTCTAAAACAAGATCCAAACACAAAAAAGGTTCAAACGAATGCTTATTTATTTTAACACGGACACACAGTATGTATAAATAAGCATTCATTTGAATCTTTTTGTGTTTGGTTATTGTATAAGGGTAGTGGAGTAGACACAGGGTCTTTTTACAGCCAGCCCTCACCCACGAGGGACTGATTCTCTCACATACACATATATTCCAAATGTCTGCCAAAACTGTACAGGATATCAATTGATAAGTTTAGGGCGAAGAAGCAGAAGGGGAAAAAAAACATAATTATTTATATAAATGAACAAAGTATGAGGAGATTAAAAATCAAAGCAATAACTATGTGACTGAACACAAACCCTGAAGCGTACAGAGAGAGAGAGAAAACTGGAACTCGAAAACGTATTCACTACTAATGAATAATAATAATTACAGATATTTAAAACTTACAAGAGAGGGAGATGAATGCACACACGCTGACCCACAGGTCGAAGCCAATAAGCAGGGCAAAAAGCAGAAGAAAACAATAGTACACCTTAACAAAATGAAAGTAACAAAATTAAGAGAGGGAAGTACTTGTTGCAGTCTTCCAGATCTAAATATAATGCCTCAACAAAATTAATTACTTGCTCTGTTTAAGGTCTTCCATATCTGAATATAACACCTCTTCAATTAATTGCTTGTTTGTTTTGGGTGTTTGTTTGTTTGGGGGGGAGGGTTCTTGTACACTCCGACTTAAAAGTAATAGAGTACAAGGTGAGGAGGAGGGGGGGGGGGGGGGGGCGATACAAAGCAACATGATCTCAGGGAATGTGGAAGGAAAGGAAAGCAAAAGAAAAATCTGGGATGGTGTTTTAAAATGGTAAAAACGAGTCAACTGATAAACACACGCACGCACGCACGCACACACACACACACAGAGAAAAGCAAAACAACAACAACAACAAACGCAAAACAAATTCGAACGAGCAATAAATTATATATGTACAGATGGCTCATCAAGAAAAGCCCACTTTTTATCGAAGATTTCCATACTGATTATTAAGGCCAGACAACACTGCGCAAAATAAAAACAAATTGTTTATAATATTACATCAACTTTTTTTGGCTTATTTGTAAGCTCATTGATTAAAAATGTTGACAAACACTGAATTTTGTAATTTTCACCAGCTGTTGCCATGGAAACAATCCAAGATGGCCGCCAAACAAACAAAAAGTTATTCGAAGTTTGTGTCAAAGGTATTGCACGCTTAACGAATATGATTGCTGAAATAGATCCAGATGCACGTTATGTTTATTTTGTCAGAAGGATTTTAAGTTACGTTGTTTTCTGTATTTTAATGAATTTAGTTACTTACTACTGTTTGAGCATCAACAAAAACTACTGCTCGTTAGCTGACAGTTTTCAGGAACCTATGACGTAACTAAATACGGCAGAGGCTGAAGGGTGTCGTAAACCAGTGCTTGGAGTTTGCCGCGCGGGTTGTGGTCAGTGGCCGAGTCATGGCGGACAGTGGCAGCCAGTCACGTTGCCTGCAGCCTGACTCGAGTCGCAGGGCCGGGCCAGCTGCTGCAGCTGCTGTGTGCGTCAACCAGCCGCCTACAGCAACAGTATGTGGGGTAAAGCCAGTGCTGCCCCCGTGCTGACGGCAAGCAAGACGGACTGATTGAGTCGAGGTGGAGAGACGAGCGGACGTTAGCTGATCAGACGGTCCGTGCAAGAACTGGGGGCATGAACTGGGAAAGAAGAAAACCAGAAACTGGATAAGACTGAGAATATTAACGAAGCTACCCAGATTCACAAACCAACGACCCCCCCCCCCAAAAAACAAAACAACAACAACAAAAAATGGCTTAACCGGCAATAACACACACACACACAGCTTTAGCGATGATCCGGCAGTGTTTTTTTTCCTGATCAGTGTCGCCGGTATGACCGTCCGTCGTAAGTCAGTTGACTGCCAATGACCGTACTGGTCCGACACGACACTGATAGTCTTGGCAGCTGCTCATTGGTCACGTGACTCGATCATGCGTAATTATGGTCAGCCCCGGCCGCAACTGCACACTGGTCACGTTTGTCATGCATAATCAGTAATTATGGTGAGTCTCAGTTGCCGGCAGCTCGGGGCATACTGGTCACGTGGTCATACATAATTCTGGTCAGTCTCAGCAGCTGGTCTCTCTCCGTCATGTGATCATACATATTAATAATGATAATAAACTGATGTACCTTTATAAAGCGCCCGTCAGACGACGCCACACCGGCAGCAACCTGGCACAATATTCTTTGTACCGCCTACTGATAAACTGTATTATTTGAAGCAGTTTTGTCAGTTGTTGTTGTTTTTGTTTGTTTTTTAATCAACAAGAAAACCGGCGTTGCAAACGTCATTTATGTATACATTATATATACATTACACTCACACACCACACACACCACACACACACACACACACACACACACACACACACACACACACACACGGCATACACACACACACACACTGACACACGCACGCACGCACGCACCGGCGCAGACCTACACACACACACACACACACACACACACACACACACACACACACACACACACACACACACACACACACACACACACACACACACACACACACACACACATTTACACACGCACACACTTACTAAGTAAGTAAAAAAAACAAGTGTAAGGATTGCATCTTCGGTTTAGCTGTATTTATAGTCTTTGCTTTCCCTCTTGTGTTAAAGAGAGAACACTGACTAAGCGCTGAGCCCAGCGGAACTGAACCGTCTAAACACAGAAGCCGTTGAACGAGCGCTCAAGTCGTGGCAAGATGGGTTGTCGTTTCAGCTGCGGACACTAGTCTTTCAGTGTGATTTTGTTCCCTACAACGGCTGAAACATTAAGTTTCCCGCGAAGTACACAAAGTTGCTTCGCGCGTACTCCGTTTCAGTGTTGCCGCGTTACGTCCACAGAACCATCAGGCTTATTAGGGACGGGGAGCCCAGGACGGCCGCCTCCACTTTCACACAGCTCCTGAGCTCTATACTATCCAAGATTTCCAAACTGATTATTAAAGCCAGACACTGCAGTGCAAAATAAAAACAAATTGCTTCACTATTATATAAACTTTTTTTTTTTTTTTTTTGGCTTAATAGTAAGCTCATTGCTTAGAAATGTTGACAAACACTGAATTTTGTCATTTTTCACCACCCGTTGCCGTGGAAACACTCCAAGATGGCCGCTATGTACAACACGTTCAATGCTGCGTTAAGTGCACAGAAACCATAAGGCTTATTAGCGACAGGGAGCCCAGGACGGCCGCCTCCACTTTCACACAGCTCCTAAGATCTGCACGTGTGTGTGTGTTTTTGTTTTTGTTTTTTTTGTTGCTGCTTAACGTCCACGGAGGCGAAGCCTATTAGGGACGGGGACGAGTGGGAAAGGGGGACAGAAGTGTGAAACCTCAAAACAGGCGCCAACCCGGAAGCCAAGGCTGCCGTGGACCGCCGCCAGAACAACAGGATGTTAAGGCAGTATCCGTCCGGCGTTGCGCAGCGACCACAGCACCACGCAATTGCTGTCCCAAGTGTTATGCAGAACAGAGTCACAAAGACAATGTCCGTAACTCCGCCGTTGGGAAACAACTGAAGCAAAAGAAGTCCAGCTCTCTCTCTATAGCCCAGCACCACCTCCCTGCTCTTGACTATTCTGGGCTAGCTTCTTCTTGGGAGTCCAGCTCACCTCCCTCCTCTTGATCTCTGCCGGATCTGCACGTACTGCCGAACACCTTTTGTAAGTCAGTGACGTCACTTTTTGCGGCCGGTCCTGCCGGCGGAACTGACTACGCCTGGAGAGGCGATCATCATCAGCTAGCTAGGCACCATGCGCCCCAACTGGGCTGAACTGTTGCGTTCGGAGCCACAGCCGCGACTGACCGTGGAAGGAAAAGTCCAAAGTTTTTAAAAAGTTGGCATGACTACGTAGAAAGTGCGCAAATGTTGCCACAGGGAGTAGCTGTAGCTAATACAGTAGCTGTATTATCAATACTTTTACAATGAACGGTAGGAAGAAGAAGAAGGAAGAGAAAAGAAGGAAAAGAGAGAAGCTGGATGAGGGAGAGAGAGAGGGGGAGAGAGTGAGAACTCGAACTCGAAAACTTTATTTTACAAGGATTGTAGTTTAGGTTCAGTCAAAAACCTGTCTAACAACTAGTCCTTGCTAAGCTACTGGTGAGTAGATATCAAATTACAGGCATTATTTATATACATATAGGCATGAATGAGTGAGTGAAACGTTATACATGAGAATTTCCATACAAACATAGCGTGTTCACAGCGCCAGATGAACACATGCCATTCATTAGAGAGAGAGAGGGTGGGAGAGAGAGAGAGAGAGGGTGGGAGAGAGAGGGAGGGAGAGAGAGAGAGAAGGCCGGGGGAGAGAGAGAGGTGGAGAGAGAGAGAAGTTGGGGGGGGGGGGGAGAGAGAGAGAGAGAGAGAGGAGAGAGAGAGAGAGGTTTCAAACCCGAGCTTAGTTAGGGCGCATCTAGTTCTCGGCGCTCTTTTGGTCATGACTATATGACTGAGCATGCATTGTATTAGCTGGACTTGTTTAGCTCGTAGTCATTTGGATTAGCTGATATTTTTGCCTCACAGCTATTTCCGGCCTTGATCGTGACGTCACTGCGCACAACTGACGCAATCCGGTACACTCACTGCTTGAGTCGTCACTGTTTTCGCGATGTTCAAAGGTAGATAAGATTTATACTTTAGCGCCGGAACAAGAGCGGCCAGACTACTGACATTGAATCAATCTGATATGCCCAACCCACCTCACCTGGTCATAACTCTGTGTGCGTGCATGTCACAGTGTAGGCCCAACCCTGACAAGGTGTGTGTGTGCGTGTGTGTGCGCGCGCGTGTGTGTGTGTGTGTGTGTGTGTGTGTGTGTGTGTGTGTGTGTGTGTGTGTGTGTGTGTGTGTGTGTGGTGGTGTGTGTGTGGTGGGGTGCGTGCGCGCGTGCGTGCGTGCGTGCGTGGTGTGGTGTGCGTGCGTGCGTGTGTGTGTGTGTGTGTGTGTGTGTGTGTGTGTGTGTGTGTGTGTGTGTGTGTGTGTGTGTGTGTGTGTGTGTGTGTGTGTGCGAGAGACAGAGAGAGAGACAGAGACAGAGAAAGAGAGAGTTGTGTGACACTGAGTGTGTGCGTGAAAAACTGAGGGGAGAAAACAACAACAACACAACAACAACTCACACACACCCTGACTGAACTGATTCTGAAACAAATACACATTTATAAATCGATGCGTCTCCATCACTGATGGTGGGGATGGAGAGGGTGGCTGTGATAAAGCTGCTTAACAGCCAGTACCACGCCGTCATCTGGAGTTCGTGACCGTGTCTAACTACAACGCTTGTAGTCCCGTCACGCCACCTGTGTCACGTGAACAGAACACGCTACCGCTGGCCGGCGTTCCGGCACGCTCCCTGTTGTGCCTGTAACTGGTCACTTTGCGCTAAGCGTCCAGGACCTTATGGCTGTATCTCTGTGAGCCGGTTTGGCCTAGAGGTAAGGCGTTAGTCTGGTAAGCAGAGGGATCTCGGTTCAAATCCGCTTTGGCTCTCCTTTTTGTTCAAATGGTTTGTTGACACTGTTTTGTGACTTTGTCCCACACAATTAATGAAACATTAAAACGGCTCTCATCGCTGTCCATCTTAATGCAGGAGTCATTCTGGTGGTGGCAGTGTAGCGATAGGCATATAACCTCCCTCTTCCCCCCTTCTCCTCGTCCCTAATAAGCCTTATGGTTTCTGTGGACGTTAGGCTAAGCACCATGTTTACTTGCTTACTTTGCCTGTATCTGTTCGCTTACTGAGCCCAAAGAAGGGAGGTCAGCATTAACTGTCCTATTTCAGCCTTTAGTGCCCGACCTGCAGTAATTGTCCAGGACCAAGGCAATGATCCAATGTTTGTGATGAATGAAATACATTGCGATCAAACATGACATCACTGGCAAGCTTTTGTTGTTTCGTTGATGGTGGTTGTGCTGGTGGTGATGATTGTGTGTTTGTGTGTACGTGCGTGCGTGCGTGCGTGCGTGCGTGCGTGCGTGCGTGCGTGCGTGCGTGGGTGTGTGTGTGTGTGTGTGTGTGTGTATCAGACGTCCCAGCAGCAGACACATCAGTAGTACACACACACACACACACACACACACACACACACACACACACCCTCCGCACGCGCGCGCAACCTCCCCCCTCCCCCTCCCTTTCCCACACACGCAGTTCACGTCAGCCGTGAAGTCAGAAATAAATCTCAGTTACGTCTTGGATTTTAACGTCCCCACAACCGCACAACCGTAATTTCGCCTCAGGACGAAGATCTCAGAGAACAAACGAGCGCATGGGTAGTACAAAGGTCGGAAAACACGTGACATCGGAAACGAAGCTTCCTGCTAGCCGCAACATAAGTCAACAGCTGGTGGGCTGAGGACATTGGCAGGTGTCTGTGGATTGGCTGTAGGCCGCGATGTTCGAGGACAGCAGCCTACGCAAGCTGTAAGCGTGCGCTGGTTTTCACGTGCCTGGAGGAAGGGCTAGTGCTTTTCAGTAGAGCTCCAGGAGCAGTGTGAAAGTCGAGGTGGACGTCCCTAACAGTCGCACTTTCTCTCACTTTGGCCCCCACATCTGGAACACTCTCCCCCAAGACATCAGGCACTCTGCTACTCTCTCTTCCTTCAAAAGCCAGCTCAAGACATTTCTCTTCTCAGCCGGAATATTTCAGTTAAACCACATTGTCCTTCACTCCTATCAGTCTATACAGTGTGTGTGTGTGTGTGTGTGTGTGTGTGTGTGTGTGTGTGTGTGTGTGTTGTGTGTGTGTGTGTGTGTGTGTGTGTGTGTGTGTGTGTGTGTGTGTGTGTGTCACGCGCGCGTGTGCATCTTTTGCATAATTATGCTTGAACACTTGTCGATATATACTTTGGGGGGGTGGGTGGCCGGGGTGGGGATAACATTTTCCATCTCGATGTACATTATGTGTGTATGCTTGTTCAGCGCTTTGAGCCGCAGGGTAGGCGCTTTACAAATTTCAATTATTATTATTATTATTATTATTATTACGGCCTCTAGGCAACAGCGAAGAAGGCCGGTGCCGGAAAGCATTCAGCCTCCTGCGCTCCAATGGTTTCAGTCATATCTCTCACAGTGCGTGCGTGCATGCGTGCGCGCGCGCGCGCGCGCGCGCGCGTGTGTGTGTGTATGTGTTTGTATGTGTGCGTCTTTTACATAGTTATGCTTGAACCTTTGTTGATGTCTACATTATGTGTTGGCTTTTTGTCAAATTGCTGATAACATTTTCCATCTCGATGTACGTTATGTGAATTATAACTTACACTTGTTGAGCGCTTTGAGCCGCAGGGTAGGCGCTTTACAAATTTCCAGTATTATTATTACTCTGGCGAATCCGCGACACTGGCATTCATTGGCTGTTCTCTGCGGACGTGTCACCAGTGATACATCATTGCAGTCATGCGTCCCACGGCTTGGCATCTTCTTCCTGTTGACTAAATTACACCCATACCTACACCCACACCGTGCAAAACACTTGTATCTGCCATTGTCCTCTCTACGTTAGAATACCGCTGTCCCAAATGTTTTAGCTATGCTCAAAGTTACATCATGTATGCGAGTATAAACTCCCGTGGCTTTCGGAAGTGTATTCGTTACTAGATAGTTTAGGATTCTCCTATATTTGGTCTAACCAAGTTCATTCCATCGACGGCATTAAGCGCACAGTGGGGCAAAGATTAAGGGATCAGTTATACAAGAATGGCAGAGGAGCAGAAAATAGTGTCTGTTGTAAATTTTACCGTTTATTTAAAAAGAAATTTTGCTTTAAGGAGTATTTAACCCATCTCCCCTAAGGCAAAGGGCATTGAAATTCAGACACAGTAACCACAGACTACCAATCAGGCCAACAAAGACGATCGTTAGGTATTCCAAGGGACGGAAGAATATGTACTGCGCGGAACAGTGATGAGGTAGGAGATGAATTTCGTTATTTGCTTAATTGTTTCAATGAAAATGTCAAAAAAACAATAACAACAAAACACCGTACGAAGTATATAGATAAATATTACACACATCATCCCAACGTGCCCAAATATTTTAGCTTTATGGGCATGACCTCAAAATCTAAGAATGTAAAGCTTGCTAGACTTATTAGTTGTATTCTCAAGTTATTTTGATCAAACCAACAGCAACACACAGCGATAAAAAATGATTTAAAAAATCTCTTTCTGTGTGTGCGCGTTAGTTATTCACAACATTTGATTTGTGTTTGAGCGCTTGTTCTTCTCTAACGTGTAAAGTGCTGTAGTAATGTATTATCAGTACTTACATACAGTCGAATACGCTAAAGTCGGACGTGCCGTTTCGAGTTATCCGTTTTTGTTTTTAAAACGGATAAGTCGAATCTTGCAGAAAGTACTTAGACTTTAGCGTTTTTTGATTGTTGTCAGTTTTTGTTTGTTTTCGTCCAACTTTGCTTTGGAAACTGCCGGCTCCTGATATTGATGATAATGTTTTTGTTTTTTCTCTTGACACAATCGTTAGTGCAGTCAAGCTTCATTTGTTTTTGTTTTTGTTTAATGTTTCGTTTGTGTTTTCCTTTGCAAAAGGTACGAAAATGCAATAACGGTATCTGTGACGCATATTTGCAGCAGTATTGACGTCTGGCCGTGGTAGAGCGTTTTTGACTCTTGTGTGAAGTGTAAGAGCGCTTTCCCTTTGTTTTCGACAGCGCGCACTTCCCACGAGGTGCACGTCACACAAAAATCACGTGCGTTTGTTCTATGGTGCCACATGTGATTTGGTATGTTGTACACACTGTACCGTACCGATCGGAGAGCACTTGTGTGTGTGTGTGTGTGTGTGTGTGTGTGTGTGTGTGTGTGTGTGTGTGTGTATGCAGTGTGTGTGTGTGTGTGTGTGTGTGTGGTGTGTGTGTGTGTGTTCTCTGGTGCTATGTGATTTGGTATCTTTTATACTGCATTGATCGGAGATCACCTCCGTCCGTGTATGTGTCTGCACACCCTCCCTCCGTGTAACAAAACAAATAGCGAAGAGAGAGAGAGAGAGAGGAGAGAGAGAGAGAGAGAGAGAGAGAGAGAGAGAGAGAGAGAGAGATCTTCTGCGTGAAAAAAACACAAAAAAACCCATTGTTTGTTATACTGGGAATCGGAGGATTCCCTCCATCTAATGTTAGCGGGGCGGGAATAGCTCAGTGGTTAGAGCGCCGGACTCGTGATCGAAAAGTCCTGGGATCGAGGTCAACTTTCTGTGCTGACTCTTATTTCGGTATACGTTCCACCCCCGTCGCACATAAAAGATCTCGGTCATTCTGCCAAACTTTCAGGTGGCAGATTTCAAGTAAACACACATGCAGCTATGTAGCTTTGATTGAAGTGACACTGTAAATTGGCCCTTGGTTGTATGGTGTACACAAACCTGAGCCCAGACGGCAGCAGTTTAACGTGACAGCAGCCATGCAACAATCAAATACTGCTGTCAGTACACCGCTTCGGGGGATATTAAAATTGCAATCAAAAACTGCACACCTCTCCTACAGCAACTCCACTGGCTCCCAATTTCTGAACGAATAAAATATATAACTGGTTGCATGTGTTACAACGCAATCACAGGTTCCGCCCCTCTTATCTTTCAGAGCTGCTACACCTTTACGGTCCTTCCCGCTCTCTCCGCTCTTCGTCAGACACACCCATGCTCAAACTCCAACGCTTCAGCCGCAAAATCCATGGCTTTCGCACTTTCTCACCGGCTTCGTCCCCGACATCTGGAAAAATCTCCCCTTCAAAAGCAAACTCGAGTAAAGACATTTCTCTTCTCGGAATATTTCAGCTAAGCAACATTGTCCTTCACCTCTATCAGTCTGTACTCTCTCTCTCTCTGTCTTTGTGCGCGCGCGCGCGCGTGTGTGTGTGTGTGTGTGTGTTTGTGTGCATCTTTCGCATAGTTATGCTTGAACCCTATATTACGTGTTAGCTTTTTGTTATATTGCTGATAACATTTTAGTCCATCTCGATGTACAGTATGTGTGTGATATCATGCTTGTTTAGCGCTTTGAGCCGCAGGATAGGCGCTTTACAAATTTCCACTATTTTTTTTTTATTAAAGAAGAAAACAACAAGAACGTGCTCATTCAGAATCACATGCGACATGAGCGCAGTGAGTCTGCTCGAGAGCAAAGATTAGTGCTATATAGAAGCATCCATTATTAATAATAATAACTGCAGCGTGTGACAGCCGGCAGAAGGGTGTGAGGGATAAAGAATCAGTTTGGCTTCGACTTATCCGAGTGGGAAACGGGGAAAACATGTTCGAGTTGGATGAAATTCGACTTCTCCGTTTTTGACTTCTCCATTGTAAAACTTAGTCACACAAAGAGCACGGATTTGGTCGGGAAATAAAAAAGGTTCGACTTACGCGAAGTTCGACTGACTTAAGCGTATTCGACTGTACTTGTTTATAGGGAATGTATTGGTGAATGTAACTTTGCTTTCTAGCCCCCAGGGCAAAAAGCTCAATCAAACCTCGAAACCTAAACACCTTGAGAAACCACAAAAGGGTTAAAATTCAACTGCAAGACTCAGTCGTGCTCAAAGCCCGTCAGTCCAGTAAACTGGAGATCATGTTTCACCCCTCCTCAGAACTCTTCACGGGCTGTCTATCCAAGCACGTATTTAGTACAAGTTATCAACTTTTTGTCACTCCTTTTTCTCTGACCCTGTCCATCTCCCTCCTAATCTGTGAGGATGATGGCATGTGTCACCTCTTGAGGCAATTCAGCGGAGGGCATGGGTGGCCGCTTCCACTTCCATTGTCAAATTGGAGGTTGAGACCGTATAGGCTGCACTGTCTCCATGGATGGTAGTCGCACCTTGCTTGACAGTGAAGACCCTGTGTCTTTTTGTGTCTTTGGTGACTGAGCCATCAGTGTACACATCTTTCCCCTTCCCTGTTTGATCCCACATGCTTGGCCTGGCACTGAAGTTACCACACATCACAATTGTGTCCCCAATTTCATCTATTTGTTCCAGGATGTCCCAGCTCGCCTTGGTGGATGCAGCGCCTGGGTGTATGTATGTCTTGACTAGGACCAGACTCCTGTGCCTTTGGTCTGGCTTTTCTAGACGAATACCTTGCAGTTCCCTGGAGCCGTTGCACCACGGATTCAGGTCTACTGTGGACACTGGGTTTTTTGGGGGGCCCGTGCGACTTAAATCGTCATTCCTCGCCCTTCATGCTTTCGGATGACCATGAAGTTCAAGTGGCTTTGCTGGGCGCGTTCTTGTTTCCTGTAGGCAGAAGACAAGGCAAGTATTTCTAAGGATGCTCCTCGTTTGCTAGCGTTAGCACAGTTCCAGGAACAGATCTTGAAGTGCTTCCCTGACAGACGTTCGGCCTTCATCATGTTGCGCCTGAGGCTTCCGCGGCCCGATATACCTTTCCCACCTCAGTCTCTTTCCTTGTTCCTTTGTGCATTTGGGGATCTCGATTGACGTCTCCAGTCCGGCGCACGATCCCCATTGCGCTGGCGAGATCTTGTGATTTCGTTTAGATCCACTGCATATACATGCATGCTCAATACTGAGGGCCCTAGTCGGTCACTCTGGGAGAGCCCTCGTGCAAAAAAAGGGCAATGGATGTCCTTTTGGAGTCCATCAGCCTGGTACCGCCCTGCATACAGCCAGACTGCCAGCGTTTGCGACTGTTTATATATCCCAACAGCCAATCACCACCGTAGGCTTGGGGTTTTGTAATCAAGGTTGTCTGCTCTAGATCCGTACTGTATTTCACTGATGGTCTTAGGATACTCAGTTAGAGATCTTAGTATCCTCAGAGCAATGGTCTCTTTTGTGCATGGAGTTGTTACACTTATTGACACCTACAAGGCTGCATCGCTTGTGGGCAAAGGGTGTGTGGTTATTCGGAAGGAGCCTCTTTTTTTTTTTTTTTTTTTTTTTTTAGCGTATCAAGCGAGGGGAGGTCCCAAATGTGTCTGTTGCCTGAACCACTTGGCCAATGATGATGAAGTGATGCTTAATGTCCTCAGATGTCAGTTGACATATTAGGGACAAGTTGTGACCAATGCCGAAGCACTTTTGTGCAGATTTTAATTTTACGTCCACAAGCTGCATCGCGGGCAAAGGTGTTAGGACGGAAGGAGCCCTCTCACTCTACTATCAGCTCCTGAAATGTGTCTGTTGCCAGAACCACTTGGCCAACGGTGCACACGGCAATTTATAGGAAATGTAACCTATATGTGTGCTTTTGCCGTGTGCGGGGCTCGATCCTGCGTCCCTCCGGGTGGTGGGAATTCTGGGTTTCAAATTTGGAGGTCCAAATTTGTCTGTCGCCTGAACCACTCGGCCACCGGACCACGTTCATATCACACACCGGATCAGCTCACGCGTTGGTAACCGTCACAGTCCAAATGACATTTTTCTGTGGTTTATGTGGAAATTTGTCCAGAAAAGTTCGTTAGGCCTGTAAATCGATAGTTACATGGCATGATAATATATATGCCTTGTCTTGAAGAGGCGTGGTATTTCCTTTAGACAAAAATAATTCAGTTAGAATAACACTACGTGACTCCATTTGAAATGCGACATCTTCTAGCCCCGTAAATAAGCTGTCCGGCACGGCTTAGGTTAATTGTCACCAAGGAAAATCGACCCGTAGATGCTCGGCATCGGAACAACCACTCGGGATCGGAACTCAGAAGAATCGGGTTTTCCTATCCTTCTAAGGTCATCTCTAAACACTTTTAAATAGTAACATTTCATAATCATTCATGAGATACGCAATGCCAAACTGACGATAGCCAGCAATGATCACGTGTATGCACAGATGCGTGCCGTTTTTTTTTAATTATTTAAAAATAAATCAATTTCTTTTTAAGAAAGTGAGATTTTGCCTTGCAAAAGTTGCAAATCAAGAACTTTGAAAGCAGTGCTGACTGTGAAACCAATTTATTGCTAAGAATTGACATCGTAGAACCATAATGATCAGGTAAGGAAGGGTGGGCTACACGTTCGACGTAAATCAGCGTACAGCAGTTGAGCCCGACTGACGAGCGAAACGCTAGACCCGCCCACAGCGTGACCGCGCTCTCCTCGCTCAGTGTCAGCCGCATAAACCTCAGGATGAAAACCACACAAGGCGGGCAGCAGGGGGTCAATCAAACGCCCAGCACTGGTTCACGACACTTCTGGTAATAATAATAATAATAATCATCATCTTCATTTATTATGCGCTCATCAACGCTCACATGATACATACTAACCTAAATACGACATTCTATACACATGTTGAGCACAGTTCTACCAAAACAATTTACATAAAGTATGACATGGAAAACACACACACACACACACACTCACACACACACACACACACACACACACACACACACACACACACAAAATGACTGTAGCAGAAACTGGGTATTGATATTAGCTGGGGCGGAAATACTGTGAGAAGAGAAAGTTTTGAGTTTGGCTTTAAAAGATGATAGGGTTGTTGAACAGTGTCTAAGTCTTATGGGAGTGAATTCCAAAGCAAGAGAAAGTGCGAAAGCCATGAGTCTTGCGTGTGTATTGTTGGATTTTCAGCATGCGGGCGTCAGAAGAAGAGTGTAGTGTACGAGACGGAATGTAGACATGCAGCAGTTCAGAGAGTAAGCAGGACCTGAACCATTTATAGCACTGAAACATACAAGCGACTTAATACGTTTTGAAATGGGAAGTCAGTGCAGTTTTTTCCAGGAGAGGTGTTGAGTGGTGGTGGTGGGGTGCCAAGAGAACGAGTCTTGCAGCAAAATTTTGAATTTTTGGGAGAGGCTGGATGACAGAATTAGGTGTATCCACGAGGAGACAGTTGCAGTAGTGAAGCCATGAGAGGATATAGGCAGTAACAAGTCTTTCTCAGTGAGAAACCTGCGGATTGAACTAATGCGTTTAAGCTCGAAATAAGCAGTTTGACAATTTTTTATGACATGCTTCTTCATGGACAGTTTGGACTCCAAGGTTCCTGGCAGAATCAGAGAAGAGGATGTTGCCAGAGCCAAGAGTAACTGAGCCAGGGAGGGAAATGGAGTAAGGTTTCAAGGAAGACGAAAAGAGAAAGAGAAGAGCTTCTGTCGCCGTTCAGTTTGAGGTGATTTTCGGTCATCCGTGTTTTGGTGTCGTCTGTGCGTGCATTGAGTTCTTTGGTTTCCTCCGGCGGGAAGAAGGCCGTGGTAGAGCAGTGCTCAGCCCGAGTGCCTGAAAGCGAGGCTTGGAGTGTGGCTTTGGTTCCTAACAGCCCCACCACATCTCACTGCGGCTTCTCCTTCCGCCATTGCCCCAACTGGTGGGGAGGGGGGGCGTGTGTGTGTGTGTGTGTGTGTGTGTGTGTGTGTGTGTGTGTGAGAGAGAGAGAGAGAGAGAGAGAGAGAGAGAGAGAGAGAGAGAGAGAGAGAGAGAGAGAGAGAGAGAGAGAAATAACATGGTGTTTTACATCCACTCAACCAATGCGGTTATATCAGAGCTATGAGAGAGGTTTTGAGTTTGAAACTTTACGTCAAAAAAAGCGGAAAACAGCATCGTGCGGAGGCCTCTCCCTCCGCTGAGTTTATGATGTACATGTGACCGTTACTGCTGTACGTCACCAAGCCACATAGTAGGGCCAGGCAGTTGGGTCGACCCATTCAACACATTGTAACTTTTGTCACATGTCGCAAATATAGTGTGACCCTGTGAGGTGTCTCGGGTAGCAGTGCGGGAGTGTCAGACATTGTACGGATATCTGAATGTTCGAGAGGTATGGCACGTTCAGCCTGCGTTAGTTAGACAACTTCGCTATACAAGAAGTCTGTGTTATTATTACTTGAAGACCACCCTGAAAGTCCAACAAAAGTGGTCAAAAATGAGGGGTGGCGGTTGGTCAAGGCTTCTTTCCCGTGGAAATACACAAAAGGAATGGGTTCGGAAAATGTGGTCTTAAAAAACCAGGGGCGGTCTCTCATCGGCATGGTCTTTGATCAGTTCCACTGTTCTGTCTCACCGGGTCCAACTCGGGATCAAACGGTTGAACCCTTGACTAGCTGGGTTCACTTTGGATCAAACAATGACTGCTGTCTGCCTGGACAGTTCAACTTGCTGGGCAGACGGGGCACTACAAGCTGGGTTGACTTTGGACCAGACAATGACTACCGTTTGCCTGGACAGTTCACCTTGCTGGGGCAAATGGGGCACTACAAGCTGGGTTGACTTTGGACCAGACAATGACTACCGTTTGCCTGGACAGTTCACCTTGCTGGGGCAAATGGGGCACTACAAGCTGGGTTGACTTTGGACCAGACAATGACTACCGTTTGCCTGGACAGTTCACCTTGCTGGGGCAAATGGGGCACTACAAGCTGGGTTGACTTTGGACCAGACAATGACTACCGTTTGCCTGGACAGTTCACCTTGCTGGGGCAAATGGGGCACTACAAGCTGGGTTGACTTTGGACCAGACAATGACTACCGTTTGCCTGGACAGTTCACCTTGCTGGGGCAAATGGGGCACTACAAGCTGGGTTGACTTTGGACCAGACAATGACTACCGTTTGCCTGGACAGTTCACCTTGCTGGGGCAAATGGGGCACTACAAGCTGGGTTGACTTTGGACCAGACAATGACTACCGTTTGCCTGGACAGTTCACCTTGCTGGGGCAAATGGGGCACTACAAGCTGGGTTGACTTTGGACCAGACAATGACTACCGTTTGCCTGGACAGTTCACCTTGCTGGGGCAAATGGGGCACTACAAGCTGGGTTGACTTTGGACCAGACAATGACTACCGTTTGCCTGGACAGTTCACCTTGCTGGGGCAAATGGGGCACTACAAGCTGGGTTGACTTTGGACCAGACAATGACTACCGTTTGCCTGGACAGTTCACCTTGCTGGGGCAAATGGGGCACTACAAGCTGGGTTGACTTTGGACCAGACAATGACTACCGTTTGCCTGGACAGTTCACCTTGCTGGGGCAAATGGGGCACTACAAGCTGGGTTGACTTTGGACCAGACAATGACTACCGTTTGCCTGGACAGTTCACCTTGCTGGGGCAAATGGGGCACTACAAGCTGGGTTGACTTTGGACCAGACAATGACTACCGTTTGCCTGGACAGTTCACCTTGCTGGGGCAAATGGGGCACTACAAGCTGGGTTGACTTTGGACCAGACAATGACTACCGTTTGCCTGGACAGTTCACCTTGCTGGGGCAAATGGGGCACTACAAGCTGGGTTGACTTTGGACCAGACAATGACTACCGTTTGCCTGGACAGTTCACCTTGCTGGGGCAAATGGGGCACTACAAGCTGGGTTGACTTTGGACCAGACAATGACTACCGTTTGCCTGGACAGTTCACCTTGCTGGGGCAAATGGGGCACTACAAGCTGGGTTGACTTTGGACCAGACAATGACTACCGTTTGCCTGGACAGTTCACCTTGCTGGGGCAAATGGGGCACTACAAGCTGGGTTGACTTTGGACCAGACAATGACTACCGTTTGCCTGGACAGTTCACCTTGCTGGGGCAAATGGGGCACTACAAGCTGGGTTGACTTTGGACCAGACAATGACTACCGTTTGCCTGGACAGTTCACCTTGCTGGGGCAAATGGGGCACTACAAGCTGGGTTGACTTTGGACCAGACAATGACTACCGTTTGCCTGGACAGTTCACCTTGCTGGGGCAAATGGGGCACTACAAGCTGGGTTGACTTTGGACCAGACAATGACTACCGTTTGCCTGGACAGTTCACCTTGCTGGGGCAAATGGGGCACTACAAGCTGGGTTGACTTTGGACCAGACAATGACTACCGTTTGCCTGGACAGTTCACCTTGCTGGGGCAAATGGGGCACTACAAGCTGGGTTGACTTTGGACCAGACAATGACTACCGTTTGCCTGGACAGTTCACCTTGCTGGGGCAAATGGGGCACTACAAGCTGGGTTGACTTTGGACCAGACAATGACTACCGTTTGCCTGGACAGTTCACCTTGCTGGGGCAAATGGGGCACTACAAGCTGGGTTGACTTTGGACCAGACAATGACTACCGTTTGCCTGGACAGTTCACCTTGCTGGGGCAAATGGGGCACTACAAGCTGGGTTGACTTTGGACCAGACAATGACTACCGTTTGCCTGGACAGT
>JABMCL010000191.1:292500-492500 GCA_018857735.1 Alviniconcha marisindica
ACACACACACACACGTGCAGCAAGCCCTCACCCTGAAATCAAAGTCCTTTGAATCCTCTGCCTCCTCCGGTTCCTGCACAGCAGAGGCGTCACTGTTCTTCTTCGCCCATTTCTTCCTCGCCGCAAAGTCCGTCACCTGGCTCACCCGGTTCATCATGCGAGACAGATCGATGGAGCCACGGTTCAGCTCCTGAACCTTGTTGCCGGCCTGGATGAGCTGAGCGATCTGGTTGTCCTTTTGAGCCAGGTAGTAGGACAGGTTGTAGTATTTTCCTGACAGACACACACACGTTAGTGTCAGGTAAGACAGGTTGTAGTATTTTTCTGACAGACACACGTTATTGTCAGGCGGTAGGACAGGTTGTAGTATTTTCCTGACAGACACACACACGTTATTATTAGGTAGTAGGACAGGTTGCAGTATTTTCCTGACAGACACACACATTACTGTCAGGTAATAGGATAGGTTGTAGTATTTTCCTGACAGACACACACACGTTATTATTAGGTAGTAGGACAGGTTGCAGTATTTTCCTGACAGACACACACATTACTGTCAGGTAATAGGACAGGTTGTAGTATTTTCCTGACAGAGACACAGGAACGTTATTGTCAGGTAGTAGGACAGGTTGTAGATTTTTCTGACAGACACACACACGTTATTGTCAGGTAGTAGGACAGGTTGTAGTATTTTCCTGACAGACACACACACGTTATTGTCAGGTAGTAGGACAGGTTGTAGTATTTTCCTGACAGAGACACAGGAATGTTATTGTCAGGTAGTAGAACAGGTTGTAGCATTTTCCTGACACACACACACACACGTTATTGTCAGGTACTAGGACAGGTTGTAGTATTTTCCTGACAGACAGACATGTTACTCTCAAGTAATAGGACAGGTTGTAGTATTTTCCTGACAGACATGCACACGTTTATTGTCAGGTAGTAGGACAGGTTGTAGTATTTTCCTGACAGACAGACATGTTACTCTCAGATAATAGAACAGGTTGTAGTATTTTCCTGACAGACACACAGGAACGTTATTGTCAGGTAGTAGGACAGGTTTTAGCATCCTCCTGACAGAGATGTTATCAAATCTATCGTATCATATCTCTCACAGAATTTCTCGCCTGTTTCAACGCCATTAACTCCTCTCTTGCTGCTTATCTATCTGACATTCTGCATTTGAGCTGTCCTTCCCAATCGCTTCACTCTAGTACTGATGTCTGCCTCTCAAAACTTTTGCCCTGACATAACCATCATAGCTGACTGGGCGTAAAAGAAGGTCCTTCCTTGCCTCTTAAAACTTCCACTCTTCGTCTGGGCCAAGGCAAAAGGCGACTGCCCTTTATCTCATACTGGCCCTTCTGCCTGGAACTCACGGCCACTTCACATTAGAACAGACTAAAGACGCCCCAGACAAGATAAATGACCCCATCCTTTCCGGACTTACCTGCGGTCTTAATGAGCCCCAGGCGCTTCAGCAGCAGGTGTTTGAAGCTGAGGAGGGAGGTGGAGGTGGGGGGCAAGTTGGGAAGCTGGCGCCGGGGTTCTGCGCTGGATCTGCGCTGACTAAGGTTTGAACCCTTAGGGGCACCAGTGGCCACACTGGCTGCAGGGGATTGTGGCCCAGGAGAAGCTGACCCAGAGGGCGCAATGTGCCGAGGAGACGGGTGCTTGCTCAGTGGCCTGGGGGAAGCCGACTGGGAAATGGGCGACGGGGAAGAAGCGTCACCACCGCCACCGCGGTGAGCAGTCTGTGGAATTTCACCATTCGCTGCCATAGTGTTGTAGGCATCACCACCACCACTGGTGAGGACTTGACGCTGACCGCTGTCACGTAGGTTGTCGGCATCACCTCCACCACCGCTGCCATTGACGAGGACGCTCCCAGAAGCAGCAGCGTCCTTGCTTCTCTGTGCCTCGCTCTCCTCCATGGCTTGCCGGATGCTGTCCTGCACCAGCCGCATACCGCGGCCAATCACCGGCAGGTCTGAATCCGCCGCCCTATCAGGAGACGGGTTTTCCGCTTCTGTGGAACCTGCACCCCTTGCCGAGCGGACTTCCACGGAACTTGCTGCTGGAATTTCCTCATCCATGGACACTTCCGCCGACAGCTGCAAATCCACATCAATGTCCTGCACCTTGGCCAGCCACTCGAGCAGCTGGTAATCTCGCTGTTTTTGCCACTGGCAAAAGCTGGTGCAGCCGGAGGGCTGGCCGGCCAGGCTGAAGGGGTCGCTGTTTTCAGGTTCCTCAGCTTCCTCCTTCTTCAGTCTGTGCGCTCGGCGACTTCGTCTCAGCGACTGTCCTTCCCCTGAGGGCCCTGGCTGGTCGCGGTCCTCTTCCCGAGGTGGCGGGTAGCGCTGCGCTTGTAGCTTGTGGAACAGCTCTGGAAACGTCTTCCGCCCTTCCACCAGCAGCTGGATGTGATCTGCGGCCAGCGACTGTACAGATGGTGACACAACTGATTACATCTGTCACCAGCGACTGTACGGATGGTGACACAACTGATTACATCTGTCACCAGCGACTGTACAGATGGTGACACAACTGATTACATCTGTCACCAGCGACTGTACAGATGGTGACACAACTGATTACATCTGTCACCAGCGACTGTACAGATGGTAACACAATTGATTACATCTGTCACCAGCGACTGCACAGATGGTAACACAATTGAGTACATCTGTCACCAGTGACTGTACAGGTGGTGAACACAACTGATTACATCTGTCACCAGACTACAGATAGTGAACACAACTGATTACATCTGTCACCAGCGACTGTACAGATGGTGAACACAACTGATTACATCTGTCACCAGCGAACACAAATGATTACATCCATCACCAGTGACTACAATTGTACAAACAATAAACACAAATGACATCAGCGACTGTATAGACAGTGAACACAATTACACCTGCCACCAGACTGTACAGACAATGAACATTAATAATTACATCTCCAGTTTGAGATAGTATACAGACAATGAATATCAATAATTACATCTCCATTCAGAGACCACAGGGAGAAGTTTGTCCTACAGTCATGCACAAACGTGAAGTCTTTGTCCTACCTTCATTTACTTGTGGAGGCTTTGCCCTACTTTTGCACATGTGTGGAGGCTGTCCTGCTTTTATGATAAGCTAAGAATGCAGCTTGTTATGTACAAGCTGAGTGCAGAGGCTTTGTCCTGAGCGTGGTGGCTTTGTCTTACCTTCATGTGCAAGCTGAGTGCAGAGGCTTTGTCCTGAGCGTGGTGGCTTTGTCTTACCTTCATGTGCAAGATGAGTGTAGAAGCTTTGTCCTACTTAATGCAAGCTGAGTGTGGTGCCTTTGGCCTACCTTCATGTACAAGCCAAACATGTGGAGGATTTGTACTACCTTGATGTACAAGCCAAGTGTGGAGGATTTCTGCTAGCCTCGTGTACAAGCTAGTGGCTTTGCCCAACTTTTGTGTGAAAACTGAGTAAGCAATTTTGTCCAAAATTCATGTATAAGCTGTGTGTGGAGGTCTTTGTCCCACCTTCCCGCACGAGCTGTGTGAAAGCGTTGTCCTCTCTTCATGTAGAAGCTGAATGTGGAGGCTTTGTCTTACCTTCAAGTACAAGCTGAGTGTGGTGGCTTTGTCTTACCTTCAAGTACAAGCTGAGTGTGGAGGCTTTGTCTTACCTTCAAGTACAAGCTGAATGTGGAGGCTTTGTCTTACCTTCAAGTACAAGCTGAATGTGGAGGCTTTGTCTTACCTTCAAGTACAAGCTGAGTGTGGTGGCTTTGTCTTACCTTCAAGTACAAGCTGAGTGTGGAGGCTTTGTCTTACCTTCAAGTACAAGCTGAGTGTGGAGGCTTTGTCTTACCTTCAAGTACAAGCTGAGTGTGGTGGCTTTGTCTTACCTTCAAGTACAAGCTGAGTGTGGAGGCTTTGTCTTACCTTCAAGTACAAGCTGAGTGTGGAGGCTTTGTCTTACCTTCAAGTACAAGCTGAGTGTGGTGGCTTTGTCTTACTTCAAGTACAAGCTGAGTGTGGTGGCTTTGTCTTACCTTCAAGTACAAGCTGAGTGTGGTGGTTTTGTCTTACCTTCAAGTACAAGCTGAGTGTGGAGGCTTTGTCTTACCTTCAAGTACAAGCTGAGTGTGGTGGCTTTCAGTTTCTCCATGTCCTCATCGCTTAGCTTCTGATCTCCACTGATGTCCCCTGAAAATACAAGAGAGCATGTTTTATTTTGCAACATTTTCAGCCATTTGCCAATAAAAAATGGCGGGTTTATTTTTGAGGTCCGGAGGGAACAACTGTAATGTTTTGTCTATTTGTTAGTGCACTGTATGAATGGAACGTCACCACGACAAATTCTTGTGCACATTTTAATGTCACTGGTGAATATTCTTGTATCCTTGTATCCAGAGAGTTTATCCATGCAACGAAAATGACACAAAAAATAATAACAATGATTGTTGATATTTAACGCCCAGTGAACTGCAAAGGTCATGTCAAGGTACAACAGACATCAAATCACAAGCAAAGTCAGATGCACTCATCGTGTTACATCACTGTATACTTGAAGAAGCTTGTGAAAAAAATGCAGCTGGGTGAAGCAGGAAGGTAGAAACACAGAGTTCCTGGCAGTGGCTAAGCCCCAAAAGCTATAATCTGACCTTAAAACTGAGAACCTTTGACAGCTCTAGATTCTCAGCAGATTGCACCTTTAATTTCTGCATCTGCAATATCCCACTGCAAAGACAGAGAGAACAGGGCACTTTATTCATTCAAACTGGACCAAATCCTTCATTAGTTGTTGTTTTTCTCCAGCGGATAGTTTCACACTGATCCGCTGTAAAGCACTCCAGCAGGCAGTATTTCCCTTACAGATGAAGATGCCCCATGATCACAAAGAAAAGAGTAAAAACTCACAGAAGAATCGGCGCGGTCGTCCCTTCTTCATTGATCGGTCTTTGAGGTTTGCTCGCACCACCTTGCGCAACTCCGAGTCAACCTTCATGGACTTATGTAACCTGGCGAACAGCACTCAAAAACATGAATGAACATTCTGACCATCATCATCATCAATTGTAGTGTTAGGCACTTAGCTCTGGTTGTTAGGTAGGGAAAAAGTCATGAGATCCCCCCCTCCCCCCACCTGAAAACAAACAGTAAAGATTCTGCACACATACAGGTCAAGCAGCACAGTTGCAGCTTAACAAGATAGATCACAGTGAGTCAAAAGGTCATGACAGTGAATGCCTAATGACACTTAGACATGTGACCTTGATGCCATGTTTCAGCATCTGCCTGTTGTAATTGTGGACATCTAACAGCCCTCCACTTCACCTTGATGCCATGCCACTGACCTATTGCAACGGTGAACATCTGACAGAATTCCACATGAGCTTGATGCAATGTTTCACTGTTGACCTGTTGTTATGATGAATGTCTAATGGCACTCCATGCGACCCTAACACCAGGTTTTACAGTTTGCTTATCGTAACAATCAGTGTCTCACAGCACCCCACGTTACCCAACATCATACAGCTTTTCATGCGAGGCTGAAAATTCTGACAGCACCCAACGTGGCCATGTTTTGCCATTGCTCTTTAGCGAGTGTGAACGTCAGACAGCACTCCGCGTTACCTTGCTGCAATGCCCTTTCCTTTGCTCCGCTTCTTGAGCAGAGGGCCTCGCTGCTTGCGAGGGTGAAGCTTGCCCCCCCGCGACACCGCCAGCAGGTCCTTGACGTTGATGGCTGAGGGCAGGTCGTGGATGAGCTGCCCCAGCCGATCCTTGCGCATGTTCTGCAAACCACAACAACGTAAGAGATATTTTGTATCATGCTGATGTTATAAATTCTATTGTTAAATTGGTTGTTCATAGTCCTGTCGGTAAGTTAGTATAATATACTACTATATGCTCTTCTTCGGGGTGTGGGGGAAGGGGGAGGGGGGTGTCTAATATCAACTCACTGTGAACAGACATAAAATAAAACACTGATTGACAGATTGATCTGCACAACGCAAAGCACACAGGTCACAGCTCTGCTTCATGTGCTGGCCGATTTGCTGTCCCCACAGCACCAACACAGCAGGGACCGTCACGACAATGCTGATGATGACAACTGGTGATGATGACGGTGTCATCCGTTTGTACTGCCTTAAAAAACTCCATCTACACAATGCTTGTGGTGCAGGAAAGTGGTTATAAATAAATAAAATGAATCAACTTATGATGGCTTGTGTGGCGCTGCTGGCATGATAGACATGCAAAGGGAGTGTGGTAGGGAGGCACACTGTCTCACTAAGCGGGCCTGGCCAGCGGTGAAGCTGGCTTACCGGGCTAGCACACAGCACAGGCACAAGCACTCAAGGGGACCAGCTGTCAACCGGGGTTCTGACACACCAGTCCAAATAAAGGAGACGGCTCTGATAAACGTAGAAAGAGTCCAAGGAACAACAGGCTGGGGATGCAAGGAAAGAACAGTGTAACTTTTCATGCAAAACCACCATGAAAACCAAAGGCAGTGCTAAAAGCTGGGAGAGGAGCAGGGAGCGGGGTCGGGGTAGGGTGGTGGGGGTGGAGGGGGGCAGGAGTGGGGGAGAGGGGGGGGGGCAGGGGCAGGAGGCGGGTCCTTGGTCCTCTTTGACAATGGCAATATGAAGGGAAAAGTTTCAGGAAAACTACAACTCTGAGAAAAGGTGCATCTTTGACCCTTTCAATGCCATAATGCCATGCTTGCTGTCAATTCAAAACTGACCGATAAAGTGTGATTTTTTTTTAAAACCCCACATTAACCTATAAAAGGATTTGCATTTTCTTCTTGTCATCCAACACACACACATGCACAGTATTGAAATTAGGTATGTTATAGAACCAACAAATATTCTGTTTGCAGGTGCGTGTGTGTGCATGTTTCAGCCTGCATACTGACAGGCTGGGGTAGTGAAAGGTTAAAGGCGCAAGCTGGTTGTTCTTCTTGTCATCAGAAACTGCAATGCAGCACTGTGCTAAGTTAAATGGACAAGATATGTGTTGTTGAGGAGGATTCTCTGCAGTAAAAAGCATGCAGTGTTTCACCCAAGCTGCTCCACCTTCTCTCCAACTGCTCCACCTTCTCTCTCTCCTACACATGCACACAAATATGCACGCAGACACACACACGGACCATGAGCTGATCACGCTTGTTGATGCAGTCTTGGGAGAGCTGAGAGATGACGCCCTGGAGCTCAAAGACGCCAGCGACGGTGGGGTTGGCGAAGTTGTACTCCTCCTTTAGCCTGTTGATGTGGCCCTCGATCAGCTTGTGCAGCTTGATGCGCCGCTCCCACACCTTGCTGCCCGTCTTGTTGGCCAGACCCAGCATGAATGGGGGCCGGGGCACCACCAGCCCTCCTGCAAGGTACAGACACAGTCAGGTGAAATGACTCTCTCACCACCAGCCCTCCTGCAAGGTACGAAGACACAGTCAGGTGAAATGACTCTCTCACCACCAGCCCTCCTGCAAGGTACAGACACAGTCAGGTGAAATGACTCTCTCACCACCAGCCCTCCTGCAAGGTATGAAGACACAGTCAGGTGAAATGACTCTCACACCACCAGCCCTCCTGCATGGTACAAAGACACAGTCAGGTGAAATGACTCTCTCACCACCAGCCCTCCTGCAGAGTACAAAGACACAGTCAGGTGAAATGACTCTCTCACCACCAGCCCTCCTGCAAGGTACAGACAGTCAGGTGATATGACTCTCACACCACCAGCCCTCCTGCAAGACACAGTCAGACAGGTGAAATGACCCTCCCACACAGCACTCCTGCAGTCAGGTAAAACAACCCTCCCACACAGCACTCCCGCAGACAGGTAAAACAACCCTTCCACATAGCACTCCTGCAAGACAGTCAGGTAAAATGACTGTCCTACACCCTGCTTGCATGGAACAGGGGGGGGCGACCAGCCCTCCCGCAAGTCACAATCAGATGGGACATCTCTCCCACATCTTGTTAGCCAACCTGGTCATGAATATGGAAGAGGGAGGTAACAAGCTCTCCCACAAGACACAGTCAGATGAAACAACTCTTCCACTCCTTGCTGACCAGCGTGATCGTGAACAGGGATGCAGGATGACCACCCCTTCTGCAAGACAACAGGGCAAAAAGCAGCTTGCCCACACCTTGCTGACCAGCCCAGTTACAAAGAGAGGCCCACAGAAGACACCCCCCCCACCCCTCCACTCCCCCAAAGCAAACATGCAGACCTGCTGCAGCTCACCACTGTTTGGCAAGCAAGTCATCATCCCTGTTCCATACACACATGCACAAACACACACACATTCTCTCAAAAACATGCTCACAAACACACCCACACCCAACACATCCTACTGCAAACCACCATTTTTAATGTCAACTTGAAACAAGTCTCCAGTACCCATCCCTGTTCCTCACACACACACATGCACAAACACACACATACACTCTCACACAAACACACACATACACTCTCACACAAACACACACATACACTCTCACACAAACACACACATACACTCTCACACAAACACACACTCATAAACATACCTAATGCACCTTACTGCAAACCACCATTTTCAAAGTGAATTTGAAACAAGTCTCCAGCAACCATCCCTGTTTCATGCACGCACACACACACGCACGCACGCACGCACGCACGCACGCACACACACACACACACTCTTTCTCTCTCTCTTGCTCCCTCACAAACACACCCACACCCAACCCACCATTTTCAATGTCAATTTGCTGTTTGCGGTAGTCCTCAGGGTAGACAGCAAACTTGTCCTTAAACTGCTCCCAGTTCCTTTCCTGAGCTTTCTGCTTCTGATCCGGGGGCAAGTTGTTTCCCTGGAACAGCTCCCTGTCTGCCACCTGCAACAATGGGCAGTGTGATGGAGATGTAGCGTTAGCTTTGTTATCTGACACCTCCGTTATCACCTTGCTGGACATTCAGGCTGCCTTGCCTGGGCAAGGCCTACTTACATCAGCTGCAAGAGCAGTGCTACCCAGTCCTACCACCGTAAAGTGTACTTGGTGGTTTGGTGCTTACCTGGCTAAAGCTACAGCAGGTGCAAGAGCAGTGTTACCCAGTCCTACCACTGTAAAGTGTACTTGATGACTTGGTGCTTACCTGGGTAAAGCTACAGCTGGTGCATGAGCAGTGTTACCCAGTCCTACCACTGTAAAGTGTCCTACCACTGTAAAGTGTACTTGATGGTTGAGTGTTTACCTGGGTAAGGCTACATCAGCCACAAGCACAGTACTACCCAATCCTGCCAGTTTAGCAGCTGAATTTCCCCAACTGTTCCCCGTTCAGCCTGAGATCTTCTTTCTCTTCCTTCCTAACACAGGCAGTCTCTCATACTCTGAAGGTAGTCTGATATGAATTCCACAATCCCCCCAAAAGGGGGGAAAGGGGGTATGCCAAGCATTAAAATTCTGATAAAAGAATCTGCTAGCTTAACAAATATAATATGGTTGGAGTTAGTTAGGTAGTTAGTTGTTGGGTTTTAATGTCCTATCAATCACATAGGGTTACATCGGGTCAATCAAACTCTGTCATAATCAAATGCGCCTTTCAAAATTCCTCTCACATATAATTATGTTAACCTTTCTGATGTCCACAAAATCAATCCCTACACAAACATAAAACATACATACACACGAACATCAAACACAAATTCCTGAAGAGTTAGTCCTTTTAACATTGCCCTTGTTAAAAAAGCATAGAAGGCTAGGACATGTTGGTATCATCGACCAGTTGCATAGAAGGCTAGGACATGTTGGTATCATCAACCAGTCTGTCTAATTTATTGATACTAGGGTAAAGAAAAATACAAAAAAGGAATGAACAGAAACAATAAAAAAAATTAAAACATATAAATGCACACCAATGCACCTTTGCAAGCTGCACATACCAACTATCATCTCCTAGCTGCTCAAAAAGAATAAAACAAACAAGTCTGTCTCTTAATGAAAAATGTTGAGAGAATTTTCTGGAAAAAAGTCTGGAGAATGGACAACACAGACATAACATGGATGACTTCCAAGAAAATAACGGCTACGTACAGGCTGCTTCTTGAACCAGTCAGATTTTCGACTCCAGTCTTCCAAGCGGCGATAGCGTTGCAGAATCTGATTGTCAGTGCGGCCAGGTAAGTCTTTACACATCTTGACCCAGCATCCTGTAAACCAAAACCAGTGCTGTCATTCCCAGAGCACTCATTGGTCAGCTATAGCTGCCAGATACCAGCAGTTGTCACCTGATTGTAGCAGCCACCCCTATCTAATGACAACCCACTTCCAAGATTGATTTATTCACATGCGCTGGCAAGCCATCTCTTTCTGACATCCAACCACCCCTCTCTAATGACTACCTACTTCCAAAATCTGTTTACTCTCAGCAAGCCACTCCAATCGTCAGTGCTTCCAGTTCCACCCCACTCCCAGTAATCAGTGATTTACTCTTACAGACTACCAAGCCACCTCTTTCCCATAACCAAACATCACCTTTCTGATAACTACCCATTTTCAGTACACACGCACGCACACACACACACACGTGTGGGCACACACACGTGTGGGCACACACACACAAATCATCATAAAGGGACTAGCAAGCCACCTTTTTCAATATTACTTACCATCCCCATCTCCCGACTAGCAAACCATCCACCCTCATGCAAGCCACCTCTTTCTGATACCCCCCCCCCCCCCCCGCCCCAATCATTACCCACTTCCAGTAACCATAAATTCTCATGCACTAGCAAGCCACCCCTTTCTGACAACCAACAAACCCCATTTGAACAAGGACTCAGGGAGTTTCCTACAAGTCGGCTCATGTTAGCAACTCTCAGAGATCCCACAGCAATTACACAACCCCCAAAATACACGTGGTTGTGGAAGCCACAGCTGACAAGAATGCAACAAACCAAAAAAAAGTCATAAGAAAAAAGTCCTATACACAGCACCTGTGCCGTATTTTTGGACGAGCTGCAGAAGTCGTTTATCTTCTTCATACGTCCAAGGCTGTCCTGAGATTTTCGGATCCAGACTGTTTATGTACCTGTAGAATAACACACACACCATCAGAACGCTTGCATGTGACCACGATTGGTCACATACGATCAATCTGTAAAGGTTTACACCACTAGAACACTGTCAAGTCACATACCACCAGAAAACTGCTAAGTCACATACCATCATTCTGTCAAGTCACATGCCATGAAAACACTATCAAATCACACCACCCGAACATTGTGAAGTCAAATACCATCACAACATTGTCAAGTCATATATACCACTAGAACACTGTCAAGTCATAGACCACCAGAACACTGTCAAGTCATGTACGATCACTCTGTCAAGTCACATACCATCAAAACACCATCAAATCACACAACCAGAACACTGTGAAATCACATGCCACCACAACATGGTAAAGTCATATGCTACAAGAACAGTCAAGTCACATACTACCGTAACACTGTTAATCAAATACCATCGCTTTCAGGTCACATACCACCACTCTGCCAAGTCACATACTATCATTGGTAAGTCACATACTAGCACTGTCAAATCACCTACCATCAGAGGGCTGTCAAGTCTCAGTGTTGTCCAGTAGAGAGCAATATTTTCAGATAAATTATACTTAAAAAGCGCTTTAGCCCCATTTGTGCTACCCAACCTTTGTCTTACCTCTCTCTACACTGCTCACGAGTACAACCGGGTACCAACTCTGAAACTCTACCCCAGTTTGTGCTACCCAGCAGCTGTCTTACCTCTCTCTACACTGCTCACGAGTACAACCGGGTACCAACTCTGAAACTCTACCCCAGTTTGTGCTACCCAGCAGCTGCACACTGCCACAGTACGAGAACCGGGTACCAACTCTGAAACTCTACCCCAGTTTGTGCTACCCAGCAGCTGTCTTACCTCTCTCTACACTGCTCACGAGTACGACCGGGTACCAACTCTGAAACTCTACCCCAGTTTGTGCTGCCCAGCAGCTGCACAGCTGCCATCAGTTGCTGGAGAACAGAAAAATGACCACATGAAAAAGTCAACCAAACACAAGCGTCATGTAAACAGGCAACCAAACAGCAAAGTCTCTATGCAGATTTTCAAGTCATTCAAAAAGTGCAACTGATGACCTCATAGATTCATCTACTGATCTAGGCATAACATTTTGGGCCACAAAAAAGCAACAACAACCAAAAATCCCTAACTGACAGGAAGTACCTTTCAGGTTTTGACATACATACAAAAACCTTGGACAGCGTTGTCACTTTTATTTACCCAAAATATCTAACTTTACCATGCAAACAGTTCACAAAATGGGGGGCAGGTACGTTAAAAAACTAACAAAGTACTTGGAAACCTCCGTCGCTTTCACTGATCTAAAATATCTCGCTTTTCACTGCAGACCTTTCACACAGTGAGGAAGCTGCTGTGCAGGTGCATTACTCACAGCGTCTTCCACCTCTGTCCAGTACCCCTTGTTGATGCTGGGGTCCAGCTTGTTGAAGCGCTTGTAGCACTGCACGCTGCTCCGCCCCTCCATGTACTGTGACACTGGCACATTGCAACACACAGCACAGAATCAGACAACAGCAAAATAAAGGGACTTCAAAAACAGTGGGGGGGAAAAATGACTTGGTTAGATACCAGAATTCGCAAGAAGAAGACACAATGACACAAGATGAATGCTCTTTCCAAGGCATGTTGTTCCAAGCCTCCGTATCACAAGACAAGGGCATATGTTAAAAGAAAGAACTGAGCAGGTAAGAGAAGGCGAGAAAAGACAGCAACACACACAAAGTACAATTAAATAAGATTTAAAAAATTGACAGTTATACATAAATAATAACATAATAGTAATAACGAAAATTTCCAAAGTGCCTATCCTGCAGCTCAAAATATGACACAAAAACACAGAGTGTAAGAGAAAACATTGACCATTATTCCACATGCAAGACATGGCAGACATACACAATACAGCTAAACAGAAACACAGCCAAACAGAAATGCAGACAAACAAAAACACAGCCAAACAGAAACAAAGACAACAGAGCTATATAGAATGCCAACATCTATGTTCAACATACAAGGTGCAACAAAAAGACAAATATGGAAACTAGAGAGAATGCCAACCTTCATTCCACACAGAAGACAAGGCAAACACAAGAATACAGCCAACAGAACCAGAGAGAGACAAGAGAGAACACTAACCTTTACTCCAGTTGAAATGGTACTGCTGACACCGTTCCACAACTTTCAGAAGCTGTTTGTCTTCTTCTTTGGTCCACGGTCTGAACAAAAATGACATTTTATAGTCATTATAGCTATTATACATATATACACAAAAAATGAAAGACAATGAAATGCGAGGCAGATGGAACTAAATCTGGTCAAGAATGAGGCTAACCATCAATATTCATTGTTCCTTCTGAGGAATGATGACCCTTACATGCACTCACTCTCCTATCATAATCAAGTGAAACAAACACAGTTCACACACACAACTGACAACATGCACAACAACAAATCAACCAATTCACCCCCCCCCCCCCCACCCACCAATCCTATCCATGAAAACAAAAGATGAAAGTTCCTCACCCCCCCCAAAAAAAACCATCCATGCAATAGAAAACAGAGATGGGAGTCCCCCCCCTCTCCAAAAAAGAAACCAAAATAACCATCCATACAAAACAAAACAGAGATGCGAGTCTCCCCCCCGCCCCCCAATCCCATCCAAGCAAGTGCAAACAGAAATCATGAGAGAGATAGACTGAAGAAAACACTAATGATTCATAAGAGATCCAAGAGAGACAGCAGCAGTGGACAGAAAACACTAATGATTCAGAAGACATCCAAGGGACAGCAGCAGTGGACAGAAAACACTAATGACTCAGAAGAGATCAAACAGAGACAGCAGCAGTGGCACCTGGACAACATCTCGGTGTTGAGGTGCTGCTGGTAGTACTGCAGGCACTGGAAAGCTGTTCTCCCAGTCTGCAACACAGGAGCAGTGGCACACCCCTCAGTCATCATGGCACATTCATCATTATCACTGCCATAATGTTCATCATCACCACTGCCATAATGGCACACATTCATCATCATCACTGCCATAATGGCCCAGTCATCATCACCACTGCCATAATAGCACACCGTCATCATCACCACTGCTATAATAGCACACAGTCATCACCACCACTGCCACAATAGCACACAGTCATCATCACCACTGCCGTAATAGCACACAGTCATCACCACTGCCATAACAGCACACAGTCATCATCACCACTGCCATAATGGCACACAGTCATCATCACCACTGCCATAACAGCACACAGTCATCATCACCACTGCCATAATGGCACACAGTTATCATCACCACTGCCATAATGGTACACAGTCATCACCACTGCCATAATGGCACACATGCATCATCATTGCTGTCATAATGGCATGCATTCATCATCATCACTGCCATAATGGCACACCGTCATCATCACCACTGCCATAATGAGGACTTGAGACCAAAGCTCAGTTCAGACCAGTGTCACCCTGGAGTGTCAGAGTTGATAAAAATAATAATTAAGGTCATGCCTATGCTATAGTATCCAGGGATAGGACACTGGGTGAGACATGCTGGCTCATGCCTCTTCAGTAGGCTTACTTCAAACCCCTCCCTCCACAAAACAATTTACACATCTGCATTATGGCTTCTGGGGATGACATGTTGGTTCATGACTCTTCAGCATGCTTACTTCAAACTTCCCCCAAGTCAATTTACACATCTGCATTATGGCTTCCAGGGATGTGACAGTGGGTGGGATTTGCTGGCTGACGTCCTGCCTCACTCACCCCTAGCTGCTGGGCGATGTAGACCCAGTTGGAGCCGTTGGTTTCCTTGATGAGGCTGGCCAGTCGCTGCTCCTCCTCAGGCTTCATCACGTCCTGGTTCAGCTTGGGGTCCACGCTGTGCTGCCAGGCGCGACGACATGCTGTCCAGTCACGCTTCCCATGGAACTGCAGCACCAGAAGAAAAGTCCTCTTTTATCCATTATTTGTTTGAACGCCTGTTGAGTGCCTCACCTTGATGTGAGCCCCTGGCGCTTCACAATGGCAATTATAGTGCTATTCTCTGCTTTTGAGAAGACCCACTGCGCTCTAGTCATATGTGACACTGAATGAGTGACTGCAGCTTTACACAGTGCATTTTGAACAGCCACCAAAGTGGTTAAAGTGCTCCCATCTTGGTGCAAGTTCTGTGTACACCATACAACCATGCACCAGTTTACAGTGTCACTTTATTCAAAACCACATACATAGGGTGCATGTGTGTTTAGCCGTAACCCGTCAACTGCACTTTTAGCAGAATGACCGGGACCTTTTACATGCTACTGCAATAACATGGGGGAGAATGGATACCAGAATACCCCCACACTTTTGGAACAGCACACAGAATAACAAAACACCTAATTTCTTCATTTTTTAAACAATTCTTTGCCTTGATAATAATAATTGTAAGCAAGTGGACTTTGTATAAGTTTGCACGCTAATCCTGCCCCGGTTATCATATCCTTGCAGTCTCATTACTGTACTGCTAGTAAACCGGGAACCAGCGCAAACAATGCTTTTGTTGTGAAGCGTTGCATGTAGTGTGGCATCACCACCCGCAATAGTGTGGAGCAGAAAACATGGCAGGTCTATTGTTTTGGAAAAATAAATGTCTTGATATTGGATCTGACGGAGTCCAGAGAGGGTTTCTGTTGGAGAGGAAGGGGAAAGTCATTCAAATCCATGTAACAGGGCCAAAGACAAAAAAAGCGCTGGAACCAATTGTGGAAAGTCTGGCACAAGGCACATGGAGGCTGAGAGTATCAGAAGCAGAGCAGAGAGTACTGGAGGGTGTCCAGAGATAAGATGAAGCTGTGTGTGTGAAACATAGCCTTCCCTTTGGGTTATTGCCATTGCTGCTACTGTATTCTACACCGAGTCAGAGTATTGACTATGATGTTAGCAATCTTACTTTCCTCGTACTGCACAACACGTGAGAGTGCTTACCACAATGTTGGCAATCTTCATCCAGTCCACTCTCTCTGTATCAACGTCACGTAACAACTGCTCTTGGGGAGTTCCTCTGCACCCAACACAAAAAGAAGAAACATACCCATTTTAACTTTGATTCTTATGTAAAGAAAAATAAGAGTGTGAAAAAAAGAGAGAGAGAAAAAGATTATGAATTGGATAAGTTTAATTCCGAGTGGTTAAGCAGAGAAATAACAGAAAAATCATTCAAACATGATTTTACATATCTATTTTTGATTTTGAAAGATGAAGATAAAGCCTTTCTGCAATAACTGAACACCAATGACATCACTACAAAACTGGCAAAAGAGGTTCGTTCACACCGTCTCACTTTTTCTCTTCGATTTCCTGATCAATGAGAGCAATCCTGCTACGGATCTCGTACCACTGCTCACTCTTCTCTGCCACCTGCGTCAGCTTCTCCTCCTCCAGTTCACGTCTGCAACAAAACATCCAGCACATAGAGTTACTTCCCTGTAAAACCTACAGCCTATGGACCTATGGCAGCAGGGCGGTGACATGGTACAGACCTTGGATGTAGCTGGACTTAGGGTTGTTAAACAATGTCCTCCGAAACTGGCTCACTCCTCAGACACAGGGACATACCACACACTGCATACACCCACCCCTCAACAACAACAACAACAAAAATCTTTACTGTTCTAAACAGCTATACATCAAGGCAAAGGATGTGGTGGTGGGGGTGGGGGTTGGGGTGGGGGTCGGGGGGGTCCCCTTCTTCTTCAGGGTGGTAGCAGCAGTAAGTTTTACTCACTAAAAAACAAAAGTTTTTTTCCCCCCTTCTTCTTCAGAGCAGCAGCAGCAGTAAGTTTTACTTACTGAAGAAGAAGAAGAAGAAGAAGGGAGAAAAAAAAGAAGTAAAAACACCCACCCACACACATACATAACGATGAACCCCACATCAGGGTTGTACTGACCTACAAAGCAATGGCTGCAGGAGTTTCTCTAAGGCATCTTCTGTCACAGCCTGCATCAGGACCCGCTTGTGTCGCTGGTACCCTACAGAAAGCATTCAATCTCAGAACCTTTTGACTGAAGCCTATTTAGTACAGTCAAACACCCCTTTAACCCCCACCCACCCCATCCCCTCTGTCAAAAAAAGAAAGAATTGAGACAAAAGTGGTCTTAAAAGAAGGTTGGTGCTTGGTGAGTTTCATTTACATGGAAATATGATGGAAAAGTTAACAAACAAACAAAAAGAAGAGTAAAAAAGAAGGTCGCTTCTCTGGGGTTCCACAGTTGTTTCTCTTGGATTCCACAGCACGCAAAAACATCCAATACATACACCACACAACCCATCATGCTGAAGATCACTCCTGTGCACATACCAGAAGTGAAAATTCATCACCTCTGACAAAATTCAAACTTTGTCTCACCAGATCTAATATTTAGACAGGGACAAGTTCCTACAAGGAGTTTAAGCAGCCAACATTACATCATTACATCTACCATCAAAGTATCTGTCAAATTATCATTAAACTTGATCCAAATACATAAAAGGTTCAAAAGAACATTATTTATTGGGACAAAAACACAATCTACACATTTTTGGGGTAATACTCTTTATCAAGCTACAAAACAACACTTAAACAGTTAAACTGTGAAAAATAATGAAAAATGAGATGGAGAGCTAAATCACTTATCTGTCTTTGGTTGAGCTATGTTTTTTTTTATCATTAAATATATTATCATTCTGATAGGGACAGTGTTCTCACAAGGACAGTCAAACTCTCAATCACTGGATCTCCCATCATTCTGTCGGAGAAAGTGTCAAACTCTGGACATTTAGATCTATTACTAATTAGACAAGGACATCCACTATACAATGACAGTCAAACTCACCACCATTAGATCTACTATCACTCAGACAGGGACTGGGGTCCTTACTCCGGCAGTCTCTCAAACTGCACATTATTACATATAGGTCCACTATTCCTGCAATGACTCACTCTCCATTGTTACACTTACACCTACTATCACTGAAACCCCACCCCTAGATCTCCAACATGTATCATTCACACATGGGGAGTGTCCTTACAAGGAGTGTCCGGTCGAGTGTCAAGGTCGGGCTCCTGCGTTAATCTCTTCAACTGAACATCTTCATTTGGCTTAGGGGTCTGAAAACAAACAGGTAAAAAAATAAAAATATCATCACCATCTAATGGTGTAACAGTTTGCCACAGATACTGCATTGCTTCCAAAGGGAAATAAAACAGCATATGTGAAAGTGTCAAATAAAATAATGAATTCAGACACCAGAGGCTAGCACTTGTAGTTTCCGTTTATGAGAGTAAGTAGGTATGTTACTGGTTTTTAACATCCAGTCAACCTGCTAGGTCATATCAGTGTAAAATATATATTAAACACCAAACACTCATTTATGAATTATGTTAAACCCAAGAGACGTCTAACAATTCAACTGTGTTAAATAACAAATTTAACTGAACAACACTTGTTACTGAACATTTCATGCAGAAGTTTGTCTGGAAATCTAAAGCCTGCACCACAGTGCATAATGGGTTCTGAAATTAGTATGTACTGAGTACAAATGAGTTTCTTTCATACATGCATATTTTTTGTAACTGTTATTGATGTGTGGGACCCACGTTCTCCTTTAAATGGAACAAAGAAGTACCTGACTTGATGACTTGACTTTCACTCTTTAACCTTTTGTTTGTTTGTTTTTTTGAAAAGCTGGAGAGACACTGAGGCAGACATAAAACTACCACAAACAATATGCGCATGTATGCTCCCACACAAGTGCACTCCAGCAGCTGATCTAAAGCAAAACAAGAGCCCAAAGTGTGCGTACAGAGCCGTATCTCATCTTGAAGTAGGGGAGGTTGGTGGTGTAGGGAAACCTCTTCTTGGTGATCTGCTGCAGGCTGCTGTCCTTCGCTTCCTCTTCCAGGCGTCTCTGAAACCGACACATTGTATGAAACATAACAGTGCACAACTACAGCAAGTGGTAATATATATATTCTTCACACTTTACACATGTAGTAAGATATTTATACAGACTACACCAGATTTTTCTCTCTAAAGTCTCATGTAGATTTATGGCCAAATATAATCTAGTTCACTGAGTTGGTGAGTGTAACAATAAACTCCAACGTGCGAGCTGATGAGTGCAAAAGTAAGCTGTGACACATGATTTGACAAGCACGGCAATACACTCTGACATGAGTCGTGAGTTGACCAGATGTGTGCAGCAATACCAGATGTGCGCAGCAATACACTCTGACATGTGAATCGTGAGTTGACCAGATGTGTGCTGCAATACACTCTGACATGTGAGTTGACCAGATGTGCGCTGCAATACACTCTGACATGTGAGTTGACCAGACGTGCGCTGCAATACACTCTGACATGTGAGTTGACCAGACGTGCGCTGCAATACACTCTGACATGTGAGTTGACCAGACGTGCGCTGCAATACACTCTGACATGTGAGTTGACCAGACGTGCGCTGCAATACACTCTGACATGTGAGTTGACCAGACGTGCGCTGCAATACACTCTGACATGTGAGTTGACCAGACGTGCGCTGCAATACACTCTGACATGTGAGTTGACCAGACGTGCGCTGCAATACACTCTGACATGAGTTGACCAGACGTGCGCTGCAATACACTCTGACATGTGAGTTGACCAGACGTGCACTGCAATACACTCTGACATGTGAGTTGACCAGACATGCGCTGCAGTACACTGACACGTGAGTCAACCAGATGTGCGCTGCAATATACTCTGACACGTGAGTCGACCAGATGTGCGCCGCAATACACCCTGACATGTGAGTTGACCAGACGTGCACTGTGATAAAGTCTGAAGTGTGACCCACCTGGGCCTCTCTGTTCTCAGCCAGTTCCAGCTCAATTCTGGTGATGTGCTCCTTGATGATCTCCTGGTAGGTTCTGTTGACGACCAGACAGGACTCGAAGGTGGCGGGCAGAGAGGAGGTGGAGTCCAGCCTCTCCATCATCACCCCCACCTCCCTGAACAGCTCTGTGTCATCGTCCTGCTCTGTCAGCACTGACTGTGTCTGAAAAGGATGACCATGATGGTAATAATGCTTGGGACAATAAACATTCCATTTTAGGAGCTCCATCACTGAACGAACCCTCAGCACTGCAGGACTGGAAGCTATCTGAAGCTTGCTGCCATCAAAATTAATCGCAATGCCACTAGTTGACTTAGGACAGTGCTCTGGGCTCAGGACTGCAAACTAGATGCTAGTACTTGCCCTTGAAGGGCTGGCAGAAGAAGCAATGCTACTGTTGTTAATGGTATGTTAAGCCTTTTTGTACCATAGTTGATGTGCAATTGCTGCTGTGCTACTTTTACAGTCACAGCAACTAAGTTAACACAAAACATGTTTATGTTACAATAAGTATAGGCATAGAAAATGCTTGACACCTTCAAACACTTGTTTTTATCATCTTCTTGTTGTTGGTTTTCTTTTCTTTTCTCTTTTTTTTCTTTCTCTTCTTCTTGTTTATCCCAAAACTACAAACAAGATATGAATAACAGTATTAGAGTAACACAAAGAACACAATACTATGTTTTAGCCAAGAAGAACAATGTAACAGACTAACACTAGTAATAGCAGTAAAATAAAGCATGTACACAATACTATGTTTTAGCCAAGAACAATGTAACACTAATAACAGTAAAATAAAAAACAATTATAATAAATTATAGTAACACTAACAGTATTCAGTGTAACACAACAGTGTCTTACCACTAATACTGTAATAGTAATACCAGGCAGCTTGCTTTTTCTGTCTTTCACTGGTTGACTGGGCATAAAACACCAATTTACTTACTTACTTACTATAATTTATTAACATTGTTCACTAACTGCACAGTGATAGTACGTATTCACTGGTTGCACTATTCCTGCACAATCAGTCCTAAGTATTAAAGTAGCCTCTTGTCTTAGTCTTACCTCTGTTGTTGGCTGTGACCCGATGCTGTGTATGCTGGGAGTTGTTCGGCCTCCTGTGTTTCAGTTATTGAAAGTGTTATGCCAGCAAATCATTCAGAAACAAAGGCAACTGACAGAATTAGAACATGGTTCAATGAAGTGTAGCTTTGTGAAAATGGATGCATCACACACAGTCACATTGCATCAGTACATGAGCAAAAGACAGATACATACATGTATAACTATGACAGTACTGAGTAAACATAAACACGACAACAAAGATGACAATATAAACACTGTCATGAGGTATCTAATCTGGATTCACTAAACTGACTAATGGAAATTTATACCCTAGTACTATTTTGTTAAAAAACTTAAATATAGAATCATAAACCACCATAGTATAACCAGCACATGGGACTCTGTAACCAGTGTAAGTTACCCTGAGTGTAACTGTAAGTCTGTTTAAAAAAAAAATAAGTGGAAAAAAGAGAAAAGCATTATATATTATTGGGAATTACATTACCAAAAATGAGAAGACCCCCCTACTAATCTGAACATGTACCTAGCTACTACCCAGGCAAATTTCTGGCTCTGCCCGAGCATCTCTCAATTTTTTCCCTCTGCCACCCCCCCCCCAACCCCCCTCCACAGAAGCTGTACTACAGCCCTACAATCTAGAGGTTGGCAGCAATACAGGACACACACACACACACACACACACACACACACACACACACACCACACACACACACACTGTAAAAAAGCAGAGACAGAACTGATGGGGCTAAATGTGGATGGATATATTACTGATTCTGCTGATTTTTTAAATATTTTTGGTAATGAGTTCTACACTGGGATGCTCCAGGAATAGGGCAAAAACTGATCACATTTTTCTTGTTGGAAGAATCTGTGGAAATTCAGTGAAGGTTGTTACAATGTTAGTGTTTAGGCTGGTTTTGCTGATTATTTTGGGCATAACTTTCAACATTTGACACTGAAGTTTTATTGATTGCTAAATCTTTCAACAAGCATATGAAATAGATTGGAAATTGTAGACTGGCCAACAAAAATATTAACTGTCAAACTAGTCACAATAGCACAGAAGTACGCTGTAGAAGGGGATTTCCCAAAGTTATCTCCCCTTGCCTATATGTAGCCTCCCTTGCCAAATTGGTTCTACTCGGCGCCTTGCACTTTACATTATTAATCAACCATGTAATTAATTAGGTTCTGTCTATCACGTGTCTATCACCCCGTCCTACCTGCACTGCGGGCAGATAGTGAGGCAACAGAGGCAGTAGCAGAACCATGTTTATCCAAGTCGATGTAAAGTGCATCATCCTCATCACTGTCGTCGTCGCTATCGACGATATAATCGTACTGCCATTGGTTTCTGTCCTCCTCTAGAGTGTGGTGAAGCTTTTCAATATCTGCCTCGAGCTCTACTCTTTCACTGTCCATGATTTCCGGTACTGCGCTAAGAAAGTGAAGAAAACAAACACAAATTATTGCTTAGCCTGACCACATTTTCTTCCCTTCTTCGACGAAGGAAGTGCGCGTTGCGGCGGTCAAGGCCAGAGGAAGTAGCAGCAGATTGTTGATACAATGGCGGACGACCCGGAGAGTAAGACGGTGAAATATCGGAGAAGATTGGACAGAACTCCAGAAAAGCAGTTTGAAAAGCTTCCCGAGGCTGAGAAGAAATTGATCAGTGCAATGAGGGGAGCTTTAGAGAACTGCAGAAACAAAGTGGATTGGATGAAGAACGATTTGGCAGAAAAGTAAGGGAGTACGAAGTGGTGGTATACTATATCAGTATGTCAATATTGACCGACTTCATCCGAGTGGTCACAGGTTGTGGTTTGCCCTAGACGTGCCAATATCATAATCATAGAGTACTGACTCAGTGACTGTGTGGCTTCAGTTGTGCTTTTTAAGCATGTATGGACTTGATCTGACGTGCCATGACTGCCCGAGCATCAACCGTGTGTTTTGTAAAGCAAATGATAAGACTAAGAGTAAGACATTATTAAGATTAAAAGCTGTGAATCACTGAATCAGTGAATGTGATTGTTTCTGTGTTTTTTGTTTCTTTGTTTTTATATATGATATTTAGATTGGTATTTATAATGCCCGTCCAGTTTAAGAGATTTGTGTAGGTGAAACAAACACCATATTTTTTTTAATGCTTTTGAAAACTTTCAGTTTCATCCATTAATTAGTGTAACAAGTAACAAAACATTGTTTGAATATAAATTAATCAGTTAGTATCAGTTGTAAAATTGGGTTTTATTTGTTTTTACCAGAGAAAAGGCCATTGAAGTTGAAAGAAGTCGCAGAAAAGAGGCTGAAGAACGCCTGAAGCAGTACCTTGTGGATCCTTACCAGTCTCCTAATGTTAACTCGGAACTCCGGCACCGCCTTCCACGAGCAAACAAGTCAGACCCTCTTCTGGACAACAGAGATTTTGAGTCCACTGAAGAGTCAGGAGTGGAGGAAGAAACTGTTTTAAAATCAAGATCATCCAGAAGCCATGCTAAAAGGTAGCTTGACTTTTGATGCCATGCTATTGTGCCAATTTCACACCATTGTGAATAACTCATTATTTTTTATTACGTAGTTATTTACTATGTCATATATTTGTATGGATTTTGTATGTTTAACTTAGTTTAAGGTAACTTTACCAGCATAGATTTAGAACATATGACTTAGTGCCAAAAGGTGCGCAAGAAAAGAGGACAGAGGTACTAGAAAATAAAGTTGACAGGATGTGAGTGAGTAATGCATTTTTGGAATGAACACATGTGAAGTCATCCACCAGTGAAGGGAGAAGGCAGTGCTGCTCTTCGTTCCTGAGAAATTTGACTTTCAGTGTGATTTGTGACAAGATGTTGAACATTACACATTACAACAAGCCCACATCACTGTGCTGCTAATCATGCAGTTAACTGTGAAAACCCAACTGATCTTACAAGATGTGATCCACATGAGTATTACCAAGTAAACTGTTGTTGTTCTGTGTCACACAGAACAGCATGCTACGCATAGTTTGTTGCAATACATAACGTTCAACATACAGCCATCTTGAACATTTTTAAATGAATAAAAAGCAACACATTTTGAAACATAAGTTATTCTTTAATAGAACAATATGTGACAAGGAAGATTTGATGATTTTTTCTCCTCAAATTTAAGCTTTCTTGATATAAACAGCAAATGATGTAAGAAATATGTCGTACATTACTATTTCAACAAGATGTACAATGCTGTTTGTTTCTTGATGAAAATGATAAATCAGTAACTTTTTATTACTGTAGAGTATAAAGACACATAACTATTTCCATGTGAACAGTTTTGCTGCATTAATTTTGTTGTAGTGGATAGCATAATGTTAAATAGATGACATGGTACTTTGTTTTTCATAACAAAATAAATAATACTTATTATTTAACAAACAAGTAAGTGTTTTGTAAGAGAAAATGGAGCAGTAAGAGTGAGTGCAACTTTTGCTGCTTTTGGGTGTCACAGGAAAAAAACACGCAACCTGTCATCCATGTGTTTCTTGGTCATGTTGACTCAGGTGCCTAGGACAAAAATAGTTGAACAGTTAACTTCAAAGTGAAAGAATTAATAATAATAAATAGAAAAAATCATAATAAATATGACTAAAAAAAATCACAGCCAAAGAATAATGCTATTAAGATTGGCACCTTACATTTTTTTAACTCTGGAAGGCAGACAGGCATGGTCACTATAATTATGTCGAACGTTATTATTTCCACAGCTCTGTTGTAATCGTAATGTTCAACATCTAACTTGACGACTTTAACCTGCGTAAATTCGAATTGTCTACCATATATGATGATTTGTTTGAAGACGTAGTTTGTAAACAAAACGAACTGCGTTAAGCGCAAGCAAAAAATGTAAAGAGTATGATCAGAATATACTGTTTATAACCAATCTGCTGTTGCACATTACGATTTCAACACGCACTCATGTTGTAAGAAACTGGTGAAAACAAATTTTCGAAAGCATCTGAACAAACTTTAGATCGACAGCAACAAAAACTCACTCTGTATGCTAACATTCCGATACTTTTAAAAGATTCGCATATACCAATATAAATATCGTATAACCGGAAGATTTGACTAAATCTCCGATGAACGTTTAAATAAAGTTGAACGTTACGTTCTTCGAAAATATTACCACACACCTTTCGCATATCAGAACGTCTCTTCCATGCGGCCATGTGCTAAAAGCAAATGACCCGGATGTATAACATGGCTGACCGGAAGTAGTGCAAAAGCGCAAAAACTTATTTTTTTCCTTTTGCTTGTTTAATTTAATATGTTGTTGAACGTTATTTATTGCAACAATTTTATGAAGAATGGCAAAATATATTTTAAAAACTACCCAGACATTTGGCAGTAAAATAAAACATTGGCGCCAGTGACTGGAGTAAAGTTTTGACGAAAGAGAAAGTCCGTTCTTCACTAGATTGTCTGCGGATGCTGGTCATGAACATTTCAACACACATAACGTTCGACCGAGGGATATTTCGGAGCCTCTAACTCCAAAAACAAAACTTAGTGATAATCGATTTTATATGCACTGTGTATAGCGATATCTCCTCTGTGAAATCGGTGACTGAGGTAATGTTTTGATTCGTCATGTACGTGAATGAAAGCATCAAAGCACTCACCGGGAGCGTTTCCGTTTTCAGGGTCGAATTTCGTGGCGCTTTTCACTTTCAAAAAATTATATTTCTCCAGCTGCTCCAGATTTGGAGCTCATATTGTTTCCACTGTAATACTGACCAATTATGAACACACACACAAAGCAACAACAAGACAAAGTGTTTGAAACAGGATTTTATTGACAGTCAAAAATCGGACCCCCCATTTGCGCACCTTTTGGCACTAAGTCATATAAGAATAAACTCTTGAGCAAGACTTGGTAGTGCATTATTTCTGATAATGAAGCTGGACATCTGTCATTGTGAGACTCTTAAAACTGCACAGCTTATCCGTTATGAACTCTCATGTAAATGTTTTGATCACATCTACCATTATGAGCCCTCATCACAGCTCATGAAGTTGCATTATACATCTATTCTCATCCATTGTGAGCCCCTGTGAAATTGCACATCTTACCCATTAAACTGCACATCTCACCTCAGAACTCATGAAACTATACCTCACCCACTGGCGCTGTGCAGCTCAGTCAATAAAACTGCATATCTCACCCATCGTGAATCTGTTAGTTCTTTAAGCATAAACTGAAGCTAAATAGCACATATATCCACATAATTACTAATCTGTACAGTATGTGCATGTATCACAGTTAACTTAATAGTCTAATTATAGTAATAGTTAATACATTATTTTCATTGTTTTGTTTAACAGTGCCTCTAGTCCCAGAGGAGGAAGCCAGAATAAGAAAAAAGTTCGCAGATCCTTGAGTAAGTAGACAGTGGCTCACTGGACTGGCACTCATTGCCAGTGGTATGTTGGTGACATGAGGTGTGGATGATAGTTATAGTCTTATACATTGGTACTGTCTTGTTGTGATTATTAATTCAATCATCAAACTTTGTGTGAACATAAAACATGGTTAATTTCATGTTGTGCTGACTAGTGGTAACCAGAGTGGCAGTCTAAGTTCCAGATAGTCCCATTTTGAAGCCCTGTCACATTCACTGTGTACTTTAGTCATTCCTAGAATACTACCACCATCAGTTTCTCCCTGCTCTGTTACTTTGTTAGTGTCCCTTTGGCTTTGTTCACCCAAAGATCATTTCCCAAATGCCAGCTTTCTTTGCGTGCTTGTTTTTTTCAGTGTGCAGGTTGGTGTGGTTTCTTTGTGAAGTGCACACTACTAATGTACTATTAGTACTAACTCAGTGTACATCATCAGCACCAATAATGGATCAAGGGCATGGGGTTTAGTTGAAATTCTGCTTAAAACAAAGTGGTTCAAATGTCCCCGTTGTACATAAAATATAGTGATTGAAATATGCTGAGAAGAAGCAAGTTTAGTGATCCCACTGGGTTTATCACTGTATGCTTTATTAACCTACGTTCCAGGTTTCCAGACCCCAGCTGAATCCCGCTCTAAGAGGGTTGGCCAGGATTGTCCAGATGGAGATGGTGAAATGGAGGACACTTCATCAGACGAAGAAGAAAACCGCCGTCAAAGTGAACCCAGAAGCAGCCGCAGCAAAAGGAAGGGGAGGCACTCCTCGGACCACTCCGCTGCACCACCATTGTTTTCTCCCTTGCATTACCCGCAGTATGCACCAGGGGGCGCAGGCTACCCAGGTGGGCCATATGTTTCCCCGTTTTACAGGCCGCTGGCCCTGACACCCTGGAGTTCCATGAGTTCCATCAGCATGTACTCCACGCCTTTCAGCCCGAGGGAGGGGCAGGTGCCTCCGCCACAGTCCAGGATCCCACTGTCAAGATCGTTTCCCTTGCTGAGTGGTGAAAAAGTTGGAGGACTTGGGCCCTCTGCTTCAGCCGATCCACATCAAGGTAACCACCCGATTTTGTGCCTTCTCTTTGTTTCAGCTTAGGACCTGGGTGGTTAGTGTTAGAGTTTTGGGGATGTATATATGCAACTTGATTTTGTGTGTGTGTGTTTGAGTGTGTATGTGTGTTTCCCATTAAGAAAAAGGTAAGTAAGTAAGTAAATTGGTGTTTTATGCCCAGTCAACCTGTGCAGTTATATCAGGGTGATTTAAGAAAAAGGGAGTCCAGAGAGTGTTTATGCTATGTGTCTATATATATCGCTTATTTTTCTACTGGTGGATTCCAGGGCAGAACAAAATCCCATGGTGCATTGCTGTTTCCCACTGTGACTTGCTGTCTGGAAAGCTGGTTGTATGCACACATGGCTGTGAATACATGATTAGAACAAAAGCTTTTTATCTGTTTTGTACACTGTCTTCCCTCCCTTCAAGATTTGTTCTCATGGGTAAAGCGGGATGGCTTCCCCAGGTAAAGCCAACAGCCACCCGTGTTCTGTTACCCTGGCTGCTCAGTTATGAAGCCAGGTTCACCTGAAACGAAGAAACATGTACCTGTCAGTAGGAATGGAATCCAAAATAAACACACTGCAGTTTTGCACTGGATTTCTGGTCAGATCTTATGCACACAGTCTAGTTACAAACAAAGCAAAAAACAACAACTTTGTACTGTCTTTTCCCAGGGGTGGCTGAGCAGATGCAAGCTTCAGCAGATGCTGGTCTTCATTCCGCACCCAAGTCTCAGCCAGACAGCGAGCCTTCTGAAAACGCCAAAGCAGAGGAGGGCACGAACCGAACAGCTACCGCCACTCCACAGAACTCATCCAACCAGAAATCAGCGATTCCTTCAGAGCTGTTTTCCCACAGCGCAAGCAGCCTGTCATCCCATTACGGTCTACCCACTTCGCTGATGGCAGGGACCGGGGACCGAGAGGGCAGGGGCCTCGGGCCTTCTTTCCCTCTTGCCGGCCTGCCTTCCTACTCGGCCTCACCGCTGGCCACAGGCGTGAGTGGCGCTGACCTGTCACTGCGACATGCTGCCATGCTGCAGGAGGAGATCATGCACCTCAGAGAGGCCAACAGACAGGTGGGGAGGAAGCGAATGCAGTACCACTAGAATATAGTTGATGCAAGACTCACATAAAACAAAAATCCTGAAGGAGGAGTGAGTAGTGACTAATGGGGTGGTGATATGTGTGCGGTACGGAAGCTGACTGCAACAGGAGTGAGGATGAAGGGGTGGGTGGCCTTACAATGTGCTACGTGTATGAGAAAGGGAATGTTGTCTGGGTGATCTACTCTGAGGCGCTCAGCCTTTCATAGTCCAGCTTGTTCTCTTTGTGTCAGCTGACGGAGCGGCTGTCGTCAAGGGTGCAGGAAGTGGAGACCCTGAAGATGCAGACACTTGCGGAAACACCCAACAACGCCACTCTGGATACGGATGCTGCCAAAAAGTTTGTAGGTCAGTACATGAGAGACTGTTATTAAAGTGCACAGTTTAGCTGTCAGCAGTTTTTTTTGTTTTCAATGTTATTGATTGTGTTGGGGTGTGTTGTGTTATTTCCCCTTGCCTTGTTGTAATGGTTGAATAGGAATTGAGCTGAAGGAATAAAAAATATGCGCTGAGCAGTTTTCCCCCTCAGCTTTTCATCTTGTTTGCTAAAAATAGACATTTGAAAGTTGCAAAAGCATGACTCTGAGTGCTGCCATTTTGTGCCCAGCCCTCTGCATTAGTGACTCCATGAACAAAAGGAGACGTGCATGGCAAAAGTATCAAATACAACATGAGCCAACCTTTTTTTTTTTGCTCTTCACTGAGAAAGAGTGAACTAGCACAGCTTCACCCTGAGGATCTCAAATCTGAAGTATAAAAAAAAAGCAGTATGTCTTTTGTATGACTTTGATAGACTTGCATCAAGGGTTTGGTTCCCCTTTGATGGATTATCTCTTTGTCATTTGATTTCTGCATTATTATGTCATGTATGAACATGTATGAACATGTATGAAAAGATATATTTTTGGAAAAATAACCTTCATTTGGTTACACTGAAGTGCTTTAGTGAGACAGCTGCTCATCTGTTGAAGGACATGTGTTAGTGGAGCAGTGTTAGTAGTCAGTTAGAAGTCTAGATGGCACAGCTCTGCTGCAGCTAGCTTTCTTGAGTGAAATGGAAAGTGAGACTCAGGAGTTCAGGCTGCAGGCGACACAATCTTGACACGCTGTCTTTCCAACTTGACACGCTGTCTTTCCAACTTGACACGCTCCAGCCTTGTGTTCAGTCTCAGGACCCACCACGGCCAAGTTCACTAAGCATGGTCTGTTACGGCTATAGCGACTAAACATCATTGTTCTTTCTCTTGTTTCCCCAGAGCTGATGGCAGAGGTGAAGGCAGCAGAGAAGAGGCGCGAGGACACGATGGAGGCCAGAGTCTGTCAGATGGAGCGAGACAGAGAGCAGTTCATGCATGACGTTGAAAATGCAGCTGTCAAAACCAGGGACGAGAAACGGTATAAAATCTTTGATTTTGGTTTTTATTAAGGGCAAAACAGTTGTTGTTTTTGCAATCACAAAGGGAACAAGGGGTGGGGGGGGGGGGGGTTACAGTGTTAAATTGAACAAATGGTGTACAGCATTGAATATGAGGGAATTTAACGTGGTGCCCATTTTCCCGCCTCAGATCTCATCAGTCATGTTATAATGGCATTAGCAATAAGTGTGTTGGGACGGCATCACCAACATTTGTGCTGCAATGGTATTACGAGCATTCATGGGTAATGATGTTACCAGCAACAGCTGTGGTTTAATGGTATTGACCTCAACACTATTCAGTGTCACATCACATTACATCATGTGTTGATGGAGGTTTGCAAGTGTGCTGTTGGTTGTGTGTGCAGCCCTGGCAGACGTCTGACTCTCAATGACCTTTCATCTGAGTCGGAAACAGAATCGGAGGATGAAGAGGTGGAGTACTTAAATGAAACAAACTTTTAAATTCTGTCTTTCTGTATGCTTTTCTTGACTCGTTTAAAAAAAATCATGTTATCTTTGTAATGAGCAAAGCAGTGTTAGACTGTTGGTTTATTCAGGTCTGTCTACTCTGTTAGGAAAAAAACTGATGCTGGAATTTCCTTGGTTAGCATGGAACAAACAAACAAACAAAAACCACCTGCCAAAAAAAGGGGAAAAAACAGAGCCAAATTAGATGGACAAATCAACAGACAACAATTGCTGTATGTGAATTGCAAGAACCAAAATTATAGCCATGAAAAAACCCACAAATTTGGATTTATCTGTTTACAGAAAACCAGGCGGCACCATGGGATGGACAGGGAAGAGAACTGTAGCCCCTCAGGAAAGCTGAACCCTGATGCCGGCAGAGTGGCCTCCCTGAAGGATGCGCTGAAGGAGCTGGAACGACGACATGGGAAAGAGCTGCAGATCTACCAGGAAGAACTTCAGGTTGTCTTGGAACAGCGGGATCAAGCCCTGGAGCAGGTTTGTGTGTGTGTGTGTGTTTACCACGTGCACATGCATGTGCATACTTGCTGATATGTGTGTGTGTGTGTGTGTGTGTGTGCGTGCAGTATTTTTGATTATTAAGTTTACGGCAGTCTTCATCTTTGTATTTGATTTAAGAGTTGTTGTTTTTTAAATCATCTTTTGGACTGCTTACTTCAGCATGTGCCATGCTGGTAACACAAAGTCACCTCTGATATATAATTTATTCAAATCAAACATCTGCTGTACACAAGTGGTTGTTGTTGGCGTTGGTGCTTTTTCAACTTTTTTTTTTTTAAATTCCCAGTTGCAAGCAGAGAGAGAGAAGTACCAGATTCAGCAGCTCCGCATGCCGGCGCAGAGAGAGCAGATTCTCATGGTGAGACTGTTGGTTCCTCAGCTAGACTTGTTTCTTTCTGGCCTGTCACTGAACAGGTATGGTGGGGACTGAGATAGGGGGTGGGGTGGGGGGGTTGTAGTATTAGCATAGCATAACACTACACTGTCACCACCAGACTAAGTCTGCATTACGATGGTCAGCAGTATGAACCATTTTAATGTTGTGTGGACTGTGGAGGGCAGAGTCTCTGGGCAGCGTCCGTAAGGGTAGGGGTAGAGTGGGGGGAGGTGGTTGTTACAAGGCTCTCAGTTTGCATGTACAAGCCAAGATCTCAGCACTGCAGATGTGGGTGTGTGGTGGGGGGGGGGGGGGGTGGAGAAGCATAGATGTGTCTAGTTACAAGGTTCTCATTTTATGTTTAGGCCAACATCTTGGCCCAGAGCAGTGGACACAGAAGAGATAATGGGGTGTGGAGATGAAGGGGTGGGTGGGGGGGTACATGTAAAGAATGACTCTATGCTTTATGTACAGGCCAAGATCTCTCCATTGTAAGTGGGGGGGGGGTGAATTTAAAAAAAACTGACACTGTGCCTTGTTTGTGCGCAGGCCAAAATCTCGGCCCTGCAGCGGGAGCTGGACAGAGTTGAGAACACAGCCAGACAGCTGAAGGAGGAGCAGATGGAACGCAATCTGTTCATCAGGTACCCAGGCTCTCACTCACTTGCTGCTCATTCAGTCTCCCCACACCACTTACATACATACCACCACACTTATACAGAAGAGATAATATCGACGATGACTACCCAAAATATTGGGGGTTGGGAGGGTGGGGGTTGGTCCAAGCTAGAATTTCCTGTGCCTATGCATGCTGACCTTGATTAGTTGGTGCCGAGACTGAGACTAAGGCTGGACCCTTCTGTTTGCAGCCTCCACAAGGCCCTCTTCCCTGACAGCGCTCTCAATGACAACGACAAGACGGCCAACACTGCAGACAGCAAGCTGACGACGAAGCTGGTGGACAACGACGATGACAGAGTTCAGGTGAAGATGAAGGAGGACAACCAGCTCTTGGAGCAGCTGCGACAGGCCAACGTGGAGAAGTCGCTGCTGCAGAGGAGGTGCGAGGAGCTGGAGGCTGTGTGCAAGCAGGAGAAGGACGAGAAGAACAGGTGAGTTACTGAGGCGTAGTTTGCCCCGCATCACTGCGTGATGATGTGTGGTGACAAACACTCATCTGAGCATCATTGTGTGACGATGTTTGTGATTGCCCAGCATCACTGTGTGACAATGTTTGTGATTGCCCAGCATCACTGTGTGACGATGTTTGTGATTGCCCAGCATCACTGTGTGACGATGTTTGTGATTGCCCAGCATCACTGTGTGACGATGTTTGGTGACAAACACTCATCTGACATAGATATGGACTCACAATGATTTTGCATGTGATTTTGAATTGAAATTTATTTTGAACTGAATTTACACTTGTATTGAGTACTGGTTGTTAACACGCTGTATGAATGGAACATCATCAAGACAAATTCCTGTGCACATTTTAGACATCACTGGCAAATAAATATATGTGTATCCTTGTCATAAAAAGATCTGAGCTGTGATGATGCAATGCCCAGGTATGGATGATGATGTCTGCAGATGTCAGGCTGACATTCAGGTATGGATGCTCTCTGCCTTGTTTTGTTTGGTTCAGGTTGGAGAGACTGAATGGCGTTCTGCGAAAGAAGCTGATCTCCATGTCTGCCCCCACCCACCATCTTCAGGAGGAGTGAAGACAGGCCTCCCACCCACATCCCCCAAAATGTCAGCTGAAAAATCCACAGGCATCGTTTTTTCAGTCTTCACCTTCTTCTACGCTCTTCTTTTTTGTGTTCTGATTTGAAAAATCCACAGGCATCAGTTTTTCAGTCTTCACTTTCTTCTACCCTTTTTTTCTTTGCTTTTTGTTTCTTTGTCATCTGATTTGAAAAATCTACAGGCATCAGTTTTTCAGTCTTCACTTCTACATTTTATTTGGGGGGGGAAGGGTCTTTCTGTTCATAAAAAAAATCCACAGGCATCAGTTTTTCAGTCTTCACTTTCTTCTACATGTTTTGGTTGTTGGTCTTCCAATTTTGCTAGATTGTAGTGGCAGTGATCACCAGGTGATCCTGGGTGCAGCAGGGAGGGAGCCACAGTGGGGCGCCAGTGTGGAAGTCTGCGTCCTCTTTTTGTCTGTTTGGCTGATTGCGCTGCAGACCAACCAGTTCTGTGTCTTGTTAAGTAGTACAGTGGAATGTGTTTAGTAAGACTACCCTAAAACTCAAGTAGGTGGAGTCTTAAAAGAGGGATGGTGTCTGATGAGAGGGGGTTCATTGCCAGGGAACTGTGGATAAGGGAAAGACTGCAGAGAAAGTGGCCTTGAAAGAGGGGTAATCTCTGATGAGGTAGGGCTTGCATCAGGGGCTCCACTGGAATAATAATGACTACAGTGATGGGCACATTTCTCCTGACCATAGTAAGTTGGCCCAGGGTCTGTGTGTGTGCATGCTTGCGTGTGTGTGTGCACACATGCATGTGTGTGTGTGTGTGTGTGTGTGTGTGTGTGTGTGTGTGTGTGTGTGTGTGTGTGTGTGTGTGTGACTCTGCCACTGAGTTGCCCAAAAGCCCTAGTATGCAGTCAGAATTAAACCATTTTGTGCTGAGCTTTAAAATGCAATGTGCCACTCTTCATGTTTTTGCTCTGTCCTTTGGCACATCTCACTAAAATAAAGGTTGAGACATATTTCTTGCACTTGACGACTGTTTTTGGTACAGCAAACTGTTTATGTTTTGGTCATAATCTCACCTGTGCAAGGTTTCATGCTGTTGATTATGGTTGTGTTGTAAGCAGTGGCCTTATGACTGTTGAAATAGCTTAAGCATTGACCCTTTCAGTTTGCATACAAATTGCTTAAGCATTGACCATTTCAGTTTACATAGAAATCTTTTAAATAGAAATCTGTTGAAATAGCTTAAGCATTGACCATTTCAGTTTACATAGAAATATGTTGAAATAGCTTAAGCATTGACCCTTTCAGTTTGCATACAAATTGCTTAAGCATTGACCATTTCAGTTTACATAGAAATATGTTGAAACAGCCTAAGCATTGACCATTTCAGTTTACATAGAAATATGTTGAAACAGCTAAGCATTGACCATTTCAGTTTACATAGAAATACTTATGACCCTTTCAGTTTGTGTAGAAATACATGGCTATGACTGTTCTAATTTATGTGGAACTGGCTTTTGTTCTGACCTTCCTAACTCACATGAAACTAGGTATGGTTGTGACATTCATAGTGCATATCTGACCTTCCTATTTTATATGGAACTAGCTATGGTTGTGACATTCAGAGTGCACATAGCACTAGCTTTAGTTCTGACCTTCCTAATTTACATGGACCTAGCAATGGTTGTTACATGCAATGGTTGTGCATATCTGACCTTCCTAATATACATGGACCTAGCAATGATTGTTTCATGCATAATGCATTTCTGACTTTCCTAATTTACATGGAACAAGCAATGGTTGTTACATTCGTATTGGACATGGGATTAGCTTTAGTTCTGACATTCCTAACTTACATGGACCTAGTAATGGTTGTTACATTCATAGTGCATAACTGACCTTCCTAAAGTACATGGAACTAGTTATGGTTGTGACATTCACAGTGTGCATAGCACTAGCTTTAGTTCCAACCTTCCTAATTTGCATGGAATTAGCTATGGTTTTGACATGCATCATGACCTTCCTAATTTACATGGAACTCATTTCAGTGATGGCCTTCCACCTTTACATAGAAGTGGATTTAGGCACAAGTCCCAGAAAACACAGCATGGTTGTGCTGTTATGCATTAATTTGTTTTGTTGTTTTTGAGCTTCACTTTCATTGTAATAGATCTTAATATTATTTGTGTGCAATTGTGACAGTTGGTCAGTCCTTTTGTGTCAAGCTTTGACTGTCTTGTCACTGTCTACGCAGTACCGTCCTGAATCTTATTGCATTTATTCCCTGGCTGTTGAACTTTACAAGTGTGTGATTTATATATTTGATTGATATATTGTGACATAATATTATGCTTATACATGGATTATAATTTACAGTGATTATGCTGCACCTGTTGACATTCCAGCACAATTTTGAGTTATTGCCATAGTTGTATTATTTTTATTTACCCAGTATGCATCACTCATTTTGAAGCATACTAGAGATCTGACCGTCAGCTTTTGTTGATCACATCTTTAAAGGGATGTATACATCATGATAATGGGTAGAGTGGAAGCTGTTGTTTGCAATCGTTAAAGGGATGTATACATTGTGATAATGGGTAGAGTGGAAGCTCTTGTTTACAAGTCTATTCACGGGGGTCAGAAGTGGTCTTAAAAGGCAGGCAGTCTGTTAGAAGTCTGTGTGCAGCTGCCAAAATGCAGGGGTAGACCCAGGTAAACCTCACGACCCAAACCAGCTGAAGAAAATCCTTTGCCTAGCCACCAGCCGCAAAGGAATGAGCTTTGCTGATGGACATGCTTGGCCAAGATAGGATGCTAGTGTATTGGCAGATTGGCTTACCCAACAGCGCTGTCAGGTACCCACTGCAGTGATGGAAGTGGGGTTTGGAGGGGCCAGGTATGTGACAGCCTTAGGGGCACAAAATGGGCTGAAAACCAGTGGTGTCTTGTTCTTTCATTCCCAGCATTTTACTCGGTTTTTATATTTCAGTGAAAGATCACTAGTCGATGAAAAGCTGTGATTAATTTTTTTCATTTTTCTTTTCTGGATGTGTTTTGACATTATTTTGTGCGTGTGCGATATTTTCTGATATCTTTGTCCAGTGTGATTATTAATAATCATCAAGTGAAAAACATATCAATGTATCGAAGGATTTTTAAAGCATCACACCCTCTGGTATGAGTTGCCATGCAGACCATGGTCTTCCTGAGGTGTTCATGTAGTAATGTAATGTAAAAGAGATTTATAAGGCGCTTACACCTAATATCAGGCAGAAGCACGCAAGTGGTCAGTGGTGCCATTAAGTGAACACAGGGCCACATGTCATTCTCTGCAGTGCAGGCACTGGAATAATCAAACATGAACAGTGGTCCTTTTTTTGTTTGCTTTGCCAGCAACACAGCCCCAGATTGTGAAGAATTGTGAGAATCTCAGGTTCATCCCCTGTCCCTTTTTCATCCCCAGTTTTGTTTCTTTCCCAGTCTCATTTCTATTCCCTCATTTCATTCCCAGTCTCATTTTTATTCAAACCCCCAGTCCCATTACCATCCACCGTCCCATTCCAAGTTCATTTCCATCCCTAGTCCCATTTCCACCCCATGTCCCATTCCAGGTACCATTTCCATCCCCAGTCTCATTTTTATTTCCTTTCCCAGTCCTAATACCTTTCTCAGTCCCATTTCCATCCCCAGTCTCATTTTAATTTCCGTCCCATATCCCTTTCCTTCCCCTGTCCCATTTCCCCTTCCTTCCCCAGTCCCCCAGTCCACTGCCAGTCTGTTGTCCACCCCCCACCCCATTCAGCTTAACCCTCATGCTTGCTGCCCAGATTTTCCTGCAGTGTCATTGCCCTGCTGCTTTGACATGGTGTCACTCCTGACCCACCAGCCTTCTTCACTGCCTCAGGCCAGTCATCCAGTCTTGTCTTCGACCTTTTCCTCTCTCCCTTACTCCAGTCACTCAACATGGAACTGTGTCTTCTGTCTTTTCCTTTCTCCCTTACTCCAGTCACTCAACATGGAACTGTGTCTTCTGTCTTTTCCTTTCTCCCTTACTCCAGTCACTCAACATGGAACTGTGTCTTCAGTCTTTTCCTCTCTCCCTTACTCCAGTCACTCAACATGGAACTGTGTCTTCTGTCTTTTCCTCTCTCCCTTACTCCAGTCACTCAACATGGAACTGTGTCTTCAGTCTTTTCCTCTCTCCCTTACTCCAGTCACTCAACATGGAACTGTGTCTTCTGTCTTTTCCTTTCTCCCTTACTCCAATCACTCAACATGGAACTGTGTCTTCTGTCTTTTCCTTTCTCCCTTACTCCAGTCACTCAACATGGAACTGTGTCTTCAGTCTTTTCCTCTCTCCCTTACTCCAATCACTCAACATGATTACTCTCTCCCTTACTTCAATCACTCAACATGGAACTGTGTCTTCAGTCTTTTCCTCTCTCCCTTACTCCAGTCACTCATCTTCAGTCTTTTCCTCTCTCCCTTACTCCAGTCACTCAACATGGAACTGTCTTCAGCCTTTTCTTCTCTCCTTTACTCCAGTCACTCAACATGGAACTGTCTTCAGTCTTTTCCTCTCTCCCTTACTCCAGTCACTCAACATGGAACTGTGTCTTCAGTCTTTTCCTCTCTCCCTTACTCCAGTCACTCAACATGGAACTGTCTTCGTCTTTTCCTCTCTCCCTTACTCCAGTCACTCAACATGGAACTGTGTCTTCAGTCTTTTCCTCTCTCCCTTACTCCAGTCACTCAACATGGAACTGTCTTCAGTCTTTTCCTCTCTCCCTTACTCCAGTCACTCAACATGGAACTGTCTTCAGTCTTTTCCTCTCTCCCTTACTCCAGTCACTCAACATGGAACTGTCTTCAGTCTTTTCCTCTCTCCCTTACTCCAGTCACTCAACATGGAACTGTTCTTCAGTCTTTTCCTCTCTCCCTTACTCCAGTCACTCAACATGGAACTGTCTTCCAGTCTTTTCCTCTCTCCCTTACTCCAGTCACTCAACATGGAACTGTCTTCGTCTTTTCCTCTCTCCCTTACTCCAGTCACTCAACATGAACTGTCTTCGTCTTTTCCTCTCTCCCTTACTCCAGTCACTCAACATGGAACTGTTCTTCAGTCTTTTCCTCTCTCCCTTACTCCAGTCACTCAACATGGAACTTTTCTTCAGTCTTTTCCTCTCTCCCTTACTCCAGTCACTAACATGGAACTGTGTCTTCAGTCTTTTCCTCTCTCCCTTACTCCAGTCACTCAACATGGAACTGTCTTCCGTCTTTTCCTCTCTCCCTTACTCCAGTCACTCAACATGGAACTGTCTTCCGTCTTTTCCTCTCTCCCTTACTCCAGTCACTCAACATGGAACTGTGTCTTCAGTCTTTTCCTCTCTCCCTTACTCCAGTCACTCAACATGGAACTGTCTTCCATCTTTTCCTCTCTCCCTTACTCCAGTCACTCAACATGGAACTGTGTTTTCAGTCTTTTCCTCTCTCCCTTACTCCAGTCACTCAACATGGAACTGTCTTCAGTCTTTTCCTCTCTCCCTTACTCCAGTCACTCAACATGGAACTGTCTTCAGTCTTTTCCTCTCTCCCTTACTCCAGTCACTCAACATGGAACTGTCTTCAGTCTTTTCCTCTCTCCTTTACTCCAGTCACTTCACACAAACTGCTGTCTGCAGATGGGAAATGATGACAGTAGGAAGCAGTAAAACTGTGGTGTCCTTAGCCGGATTTTTTAGTGCAGTGGCATGAAGTGTGTGTTTCTTTTAAACAAAGTGCAAGTATTCCTTACCATGTATATTCTGGCCATTTTTGTGTGATCAGTGTGGATGCACTATTGACAATACTGTATGAGAGGATGTGATGCTTTAAGCCTTTCTGAAGCCATATGGTGGAGGTGGTGTGATATTTATGGGGCAATAATCAGCTCTGAATATTTGTGTTTACTTCTGTCTTTTTGCCATTTAACAGTTATGTGGAGCTCTCAGAGCCAAAGCACCTGGGAACTATGAAAATTCTGTACGTGTCTCAATCAACATTTGTCAGGAAAGAAATTACTTTAAGATCAAATCACGTGAAGGGTTGAAAAGAATTATTCTGTGTAAGCAGGACAGAACAGTGCACAGCAGGCAGAACTATGCACAAATGATGGGCGGAATCATCTTGGGTGAGCAACAAACAGTTGTGTTGCACAAAAAACTGTGAGAAATGTGAAGGAAGTTACCCCTACCATTGCCTGATTTCTGTAGAGATGTGTGAGATACCTGTGAGATACCTGTGGCTAGACATATTTCATCTGGCAGTTCCCAGATGCTCTGGCTCAAGCAGGATTTTATTCCAAAGGTGTTGAAAAGTGGATTCCTCTGTATACGTACACCGATTTCCTGTGTACTACATATATACACATATATATATTTCTGTGTACTCTTATTTTATTCCGTGGAAGTCTGTAAGAATGAACCCATGTTAACCTCTTCACTGTGAACCACAGTTAACCCATTCCTAGCTGGAGCTTGTTGCCATTTTTTAAAAGCCTCCAGTCTTATATACTCCAGTATTTCATTGGTACATGGGAAAGGTATTGCACTACATGTTGAACACTGAACACCAAAAATCTCATGTCAGCCTTTCAGTATGTCCATTAGTTGGTGGTTCATAAAATGCACAGCTACAGCATAATATTGGCAGAATAATCAGAATGGTGATTATAGCTGCATCCACTGAAAAGTTGAACAAAATCATCTACACAGTTATGGTCTTGCAATATGTTATATGGACTCTTTGTTTGAAATGTTGTTGTTACACTAATTTACATGGTCATGCAGTTTGTATTCAGTACTAAGCATGGTGCAGGGATTGATATTTTGGAGTGCTTACATGGCAAGGCAGCTACAGTGTGCACAACACTGTGAGTTCTGTAACAGTTTTACAACTACAGCATCTATCTTTGCTCTTATCACTACCAGTTCCTGAATTTCTTCACCCTGAATCTGATGTAACCATCACAATCAACTAGGCTTCAAAAATAGTCTTTGTCTACTGTAACTACTATGACTTCTGTGACTAAGACTACTACCACTTCTAGTCATAGCAATTTCTTGATTGATAATTACTTGTATTAGCAAAATGATAATAATAGAATAGTGATTCCTCACCAAGTGCCAGTAGACCCAGCTGTGGTTGAGAATGAATTAACATGGATTATGGATAATGGTATAATCAGCACATTCCTGGTGCGTCACAAGGTCTGGTGTCCATGTTTAAGTGTTGCCTGGTGTGGCCACATCAAGACATGGTGGGATCTGACATGTTTGTGTGGGTATTGTCTGGCAGTGTGATGCAGTGACCATCAAGGTAAGGAGACAGAGGACATGCTTTAGGATGGTTGCAGTGGGAATTTCCGCCAGGGAACAACGGGGAGAGGGTGTTGCAAAGGCAGTGGGAATTTCCGCCCGGAAACAAATTACTAGAAGAGGGTTTTTCACAGACAGTGGGAATTTCCACTGGGGAGCAACTGGGAGAGGGTGTTGCACAGGGACCTGTTGCCACTTTTCTGATGGAAATTCTGGTTTGCAGACTCACTTTGCATATATCTCACCTGGATTTGATGGCATGTTGATTCACAGTGCAGTGAAATAAACAAATGTGAGTTAAAATCTTGTGAGCTGTGATTTGATGCTCACCGTTGGTGCACATGCAACACCATTGTTTCTGGTCAACTGATTTTTTAACACTTAGACACTTAGAGATATTTACAAAACTTTGTTTGCCAACTGAGCACACATTACTTCTGAAAAGAACATGCATTTATTGACTGATTGATATTGTTTGAGTTGTTCTTGACTCTTTCAAAAATAAATATTTTTATTTGGTCTTTGAAACGTATGCAGTTTGATCAAATGCTTTGAAGACTACGCAGTTTAAACATGGGTACCCTATATCACAGGTGTCCCCAGGTTATTTTGTCTGGTGTATTTGTGTGGGATATGTTATATGTTTTTGTGTTATGGTATACTGACTGGTGCCCTTCTCACTACACTATTGCCAAAGTGCAGTACTTTCACATGCCCTAGCATCACAAAACATTTTTGGGAAAATGCATTACACCTCCTCTAAAATCCACAACCATGTCAGTCTGTTAAATATTTTTTCACCGATTCTCTTCAGACAGTGACTTTAAATTCAATGGTCATTTTTAAATAAATATTAAAACCACGTTTTGTTGTGAAGATGAGTTTTGCTATGTCATGATGAAGCATATGAAATTAAAAATGATGGAGAAAATGAAGAAGTTGATGCGAAGAAAGTTAAAGTGATCATTATTTTAAGAAAGTTAAAGTGATCATTATTTTTGTCCAATACAGACCATTTGTGTGAAAAGACAATTTGGTCATATTGCATGCATCGTTTTTTGTCTGAGAAATCTTAACAAAAGAGTTAGGGACAATGACTTTAGCAGGCAAACCTTTCTGTTCACAATTACTGTTAGGCTTCTTTACCTTGTATCATTCCTTAATACCATCTGATGTACTGTTTTGGACCTGCCTAATTTGGTTCCCCCCCACCCGCCGAAAAAAGGCAAAAATATATCTTTAAAAATGCAAGAACACAAAACTAAAACAACAACAAAAAAGCTTGATGCAGGCACATTTTATGAGTGTTGACATTTATGTGAAGTGACAAATGTGTGGTGAGTGGAAACAATGAGCGTCTATTTATTATTTTATCTCATTCATTTATACACATGTACAGTCTTTGTTAGAAGTACCAATTTCCCATATAGGTGTTATTGTAATGTCTCACTTTTTCACTTTTCAAGTGCTCTTTTTTGCTGTGATTTTGGGGTGCATTATTTTGCCAGGGATGGCTCTGTATCACTTGTTTTTACTGTGATCTACGCAACACACCATGTCTGAACACCCGTTTATAGGTGATGGGATCCAAGTGTACACCATTTTGAATAAAAGTTTAAAGATTGCTTTGGAGTGATTGGTTTTGATTAGTGCTCATTACAGACAGACTGTATGAAGACAACACTACATACTGACAAAACACAATTATTTACTCCATGTCAAAATGCAGGTGAAGATTTTACTGATATGTTTGCACACACACACACACACACACACACACAGTGTTGATTTCTGTCAACATATTTTTCACTCAGAAACTTGGAAAGCATATTCAGTTTTAGCAAGAAAATTTATTGTTTTCCTATTCACACACATACACACACACCTGACATGCTGCAGACACACAGTACAGTGCACCCCCCTCAAGACAACGTGGCTGGAACCTTCCACACAACTCCTTAACAACAAACTGGTCTTAATACTTAAAGGGAACCCCAAGCAAAGTTGCAAGTTGGCCTGAAAATGCCAAAAATGTGCTAGTATTTTCATTAGTGCTTGTAGGCTTTAAGTGGTGGCTCTATCAATACACAGGAAACAGAAGCACGTTTTTTAGCCGTACTGCTTCACCCTTTACTGATGAAAGAACAGCAAAGAAAGTTGGCTCATTAGGTAACAAACACTTGTGCCACACATGCTGGCCTTGTTCATGACATCACAGACACGTGCTGCCAGACACAAAATGCCAGCACTCACAGCTGTGTCTTCATGAGCTTCAAGCACTGATTTAACAAACTAGATGATGTACCATTGAAATACTACTGAAAAGTAGGTTATTTTGTGTTAAACAAACAAACCCCCAAAAAACATTCCTACTGATGGTGACTGTGATGCTTCTTTGCTTGGGTCCCCTTTAAAGAAACAAAGGACAAGAGTGCAGTGGGGATGTTGCAATCACGCTGTCTTGAGCAGAATGTCCTCATGGAGGAGTGGGTCTTTAGAGGGCAACGCTGTACTCCCACTACATGTTTGGCAATTTATCGCATGCTGGTCAAACAATTTAAGACTCACTCATGCCACTGCACCATTCAGCACAAATTCTCAGTCACCCTTGCTCACAAAGCAATACTGTTAACATTTTTGACCAGCATACCATACAGAACAAGTGAAATGGGTTTCCCTGACAAAAAAAAGAAGAAAAAAAAATCACACTCAACATTCAGATCAATTCATCAAATTCACATATCCTTTGGTTTGGCTGCAACACAAAAGATCCATTCATATGTGATATTTACTGATGGTACAGGCTACTCAGTTACCAAAGCAACGACCAAAAGACGTCAACAAAATGTATCACAGCTCTGACTTTTCAGTGAAAGATGCTTTCATGCAACAGTCATAGCTTGCAGGGCAAAGGCAATGGATTCTTTTCCTGTGTCGCATCTTTAACTAGTTAATGACTGGTAGTGGTTTGTAACAATGTTAGCATTACCTTAAAAGAAAACAGGACCCCCCCCCCCCTCAAAAAACAGCAAACTATGGTCACTTGGCTGACTTGAACCCTAGCTGTGCGGCTACCATTAAGCTTGTTTGGCATGTTCACTTTCCTTGCACAGTGACTAATCTGTAATAAGTAAAGATCAAACCCTGAAGACAGTGCAGTTGCTTAAATGGTTATGCATGTACATGCAGGAGTACATACAAAATCCCACCTGCCTGTGGGAGAAACCCAGTGTTTAAGTGGAGGAAGGGAGAGAAAAAGGAAAGGGGGGGGAGAACTGCACACACACACACTCATCATTGCATAGACAAACAAACATAATTTTTCATGGGTCACTGGACACACGTGGGCAGTTTTTTTAAGGGAGTTCAACACAAAAATCAAACATGCATAATAAAAACAACTAAGCTGAAGAATATTTTGTGGCATATCACCATCTCAACATAATGGTAATGACTTTTTTTCCTGTTCAGCAAATACCAATATGGCAATAAGCATAAACAAGTGAAACATAGGGCAAAACTCTCAAAAGAGGCCTTAAAACAAACAAAAAGGCAATGTATTATCAAGGAAGTTCATGAAAATCAAAAACCTACACAACCCAAATCTGTCGAAATGAAGACAAACAGAAAAACAATCACTGTCATATGTTGAGTGCATGATTCATCAGGGGCTGGAGGTAAATGAACTGTTTGTGGTTTCATTTTGGTCCACTACACAGCCAGTCCTATAAAGCATTCATAAATTGTGCCATGGGTATGTAGAACTTTAGAAAACGAGATAAATTACCAGCCTGTCCAACTCCATGTGGCCAGCCTCTTTTGTTGTGCTGGACCGTACCTGATGCTGGCTGTGCTGGACCCTACCAGATGCTGGCTGTGCTTGACCCCACCAGACCCTACCAGACGATGAAGGGGCTGGACCCTACCAGATGCTGGCTGTGCTGGACCCTACCAGACCCTACCAGATGATGAAGGGGCTGGACCCTACCAGATGCTGGCTGTGCTGGACCCTACCAGATGCTGGCTGTGCTTGACCCCACCAGACGGTGAAGGGGCTAGACCCTACCAGATGCTGGCTGTGCTGGACCCTACCAGACGATGAAGGGGCTGGACCCTACCAGATGCTGGCTGTGCTGGACCCTACCAGACACTGGAGGGGCTGGACCCTACCAGATGCTGGCTGTGGTAGACCCTACCAGACACTGGAGGGGCTGGACCCTACCAGACACTGGAGGGGCTGGACCCTACCAGATGCTGGTTGTGGTAGACCCTACCAGACGCTGGAGGGGCTGGACCCTACCAGATGCTGGCTGTGGTAGACCCTACTAGACACTGGAGGGGCTGGACCCTACCAGATGCTGGCTGTGGTAGACCCTACCAGACACTGGAGGGGCTGGACCCTACCAGATGCTGGCTGTGGTAGACCCTACCAGACACTAGTGGGGCTGGACCCTACCAGATGCTGGCTGTGGTAGACCCTACCAGACACTAGTGGGGCTGGACCCTACCAGATGCTGGCTGTGGTAGACCCTACCAGACACTGGAGGGGCTGGACCCTACCAGACGCTGGCTGTGGTAGACCCTACCAGACACTGGAGGGGCTGGACCCTACCAGACGCTGGCTGTGGTAGACCCTACCAGACACTGGACCCTACCAGACGCTGGAGGGGCTGGACCCTACCAGACACTGGAGGGGCTGGACCCTACCAGACACTGGAGGGGCTGGACCCTACCAGACGCTGGAGGGGCTGGACCCTACCAGATGCTGGCTGTGGTCACCTGAAATGAACAGGTCAGCTAGCTGTGATGCTGGAGCAAGGGTCACAGAAATGCGCACTTTAAACCCAACACATTTTTAATCTTACATACAACATACAGTTGTGAGTCTGACTATTGTTATGTTTAACATCCACAGACTGCGTATGGTCCATTACAGATGGGGGTGAGGGGGGGTTGGGTACCTATGAATAGCTGAAGTGCATCTGCTTTTGCACCCCTGTTGTAGAGAGACAGCAGTGGGCTTGCCAATTTCTATTTTCCATTTCTACTACATTGTGCGTCTTTGTATTCTTATCATGCAGACAGCACAGGCAGTAAAAGACTTTCCTAGTTCTATTTTCCATCACTCCTGTCTTTGTATTCTTATCACCAAGGCAATACAAGCTTCTCAGTTTATATCTATTCCATCACTACCATAGCGAGTCTATGTCTTGTGGTCCTACTAAAGACTGAAGAGAAACAGCATGGCTAGTGCAAGACTTTCCCACTTGCACCACTTCTGGTACTACAGTTACTGTCACAGTGCAGCACTGCAAGGATTTGCCATTCAGTGACCCTGAGTGTTTGTACAGTGTGACTGATACAGTGATAGAGTAGTTGTATAGGTCCATACATACTGTACTTAGTATGTTACCCCCCCCCCCCCCTCCCCACTCAATTCTCAATGCCTGTTGTGAGCGCCTTAAGCTCATCCCAAATGGGGCGCCAGAAATATCCTCTATTATTTTTATCATTACTTATTACACCCAGACAAGGAGCCAACAGATTTATATTCATGGCTTGGTATTTCCATACTTCTGAAACTTACTGAAAGTTAGCACATACTGATCTCACTGATTCATCAATAACAACTCTTTCTTTGCTAATTCCATCTGGGTTTTCTTCTTCTTTTGACAGCCAGCTATCCTGCTGAAGCACTTGAAAATGTTCCATGGAGTTATTGGGAAACAAGCTTGAATTTTTTGATGATCCAGCTTAACTCTTTTCATGCACACAAACTTCTTTTTTTTAAAGGTTGTTCCTAACTCTACATTTATGAACATTCTGAATCAGTGAATATATGCAAATACTTGTAATCATATAACAAGTAAAAAAATTAATGAAAGCAATATGACTGAAAGATAACAAGACCAGTGAACAAGAATAAAAAATGTTTTTTAAATCTCCACAGATAAGCCAGGTTGCTTTACTGTGAACAAATAAAAGCAAACTCAAGCAATTTGGATCCCTAATCATTGTTGCTCTGCTCCAGCAAATACAGATGACCCCCCCCCCCCCCCCCCGCCCCCCCCACAACAAAACTTACACACTGTCAACCCCCCCCCCCCACCCCTCCAAAGACAAAAAATGTGCACTGTTTCCTTTTGCCCTCAGTTTTACTCGTCCTTTTGTAAAACCTGGCATCCTAAGCACTTTCACATGACAACAGAATGTACAAACTTGTGCTCCATCTGTGGTATCTATCAAGTATCAATGACTGTTTGACAGCATAACATCCTCTGGCACAGCAACTATTTCTCATCTCACTGCACATAATATCATCCAAGTGTAACCATTGTGTGAACACTTCACACTGCATGTATGAAAGCATGGTATCATGAACCAGGCAATATATATCTTCTCACACCGCATGACTGAATAGTTTCATATGTACACTTGCATCCAAACACTTTCACATTTCAATGTGAGTGAATGGTATATATACACTGGCACCCAAAGTTTCACACTGCATGAATGAATGTATATAATATACACACTGGCACCCAAACATTTTCATATTGCATGAATGGAAGCACAGTATGTATAATACATTGGCACCATGAACATTTTTACTTTTCATGTATGAAAGCATGGCATATATACACTGGCACCACGAACATGTTCTTATTTCATTACATGTGAATGTACTGTCACTGAGTGAACATTTGTACACATCCAGTACGTTAGAAAGCCAGCATTCAACAAGAGACTTCAAGCACAGTTTTGCATCATGTAATGTAAACAATGCTGCCCATTACATGCATGCAGGCATTCTCACTATACATCTGTAAATTTAATACAATGCAGTTGTGCCCAAGGCAATGATCCATTGGAATTGGCAGCAGCAAGTGTCTGTTTTGTTGATGTTTATACTGCGACAGTGAACACATAACACAGCCACGACAATGACTTGATGGACAGGGACAATAATGATCTGATGATCAGTGACAATAAAAAATTGATGACCAGTGATGACGATAATTCTATGAGCAGCATCTGACAGTGACAAGCTCATGAACAGTGACAGTGACAATGACCTGATAAACACAATGACAGCAATGACAAGCTGATGAACAGTGACAATGATCTGATGAACAGCAACAAGGATGCTGATTTGGTGAACAGTCAAAATGATCTGATGACAACGTGAAGGAAATGTGCGGACACTGAAGTCACCATGGTGCAGACAATGAGCTGACCGCACTGCCTTACACTGCTGCAGTGGCACACAGTCGTTGGTCCATGTCGTTGAATGGGTACAACTGAAGGCTGAAAGACAAGGTGTCTATATGCAATGGGCCATTTAGTACAGAGTATGCGGGGGTGAGGACGGGGAGGGGGGAGGCGGCACAGACAGACCTCTGAAAGCATGCTTAGAGTACTGTTCCTGCCACCAGCAGACCCTGGGCAGATAGTCTTTAAAGTTGTTCCAGTGAACTGTTGTTTCTCCAGAGAACAGGAGACTTGGAAGTTCTTCACTTGTGCCTTGCAAGAGTTTGCGCACACTGGTGCTGGAGGGACCCCAACACAGACAGCCGCAGTCAACAAACCCTCATCCTGACAGGAAGCCACAGCAGGACAGGAGTCCAATAAGGCCTCAGCAGCCTTGAAAAAGCCCCATTCAAGTTATGGCAATCTCAGCAGGCAAGCTCGTAGCAGGAAGACGCAGTTTCTATCAGGCGATGCACGCACGGTTGTTGTGGTGAAAAATCACTGCATCTATCGCATGAGATCCATTTACCACAGACAATGAAGCAAGGATGGCAATGGTGATGAGGGTGAAGGCAGAGGGGGTCAGTGATTTGGCGGTGGTGGACCATTGACACCTGGGTGTAGGAATGCACAGCTGTTGCCAAACCGACAACCTGATGGCGCAACAAAATGTCGGCACACACTTCGCCTCTCTGCAAAGAAAAAGAAAAGAGTAATATAAACATGACAGAAAAAACAGAGGACATTTTATGATAATAATTTAAACATAATAATCAGCCAAAGTTAAGTATGATGCTATCCAGGTAGTTATTTTAAAATATGGCCAGGAAAACGCTGGTTTGTTAGTTCGACAGAATAAGCCAAAAATCACAAACTGCCAATGGATATTTCAGGCTTCACCAACTTTCATTTTCAAGGCCTTGAAAATGGCAGACCATTTGCCCCCAACTTTGAAAGACCCCTTGTGAAGAGACACTAATCTTACCTGGTCCTCCCCTTCTGTTGTTCCGCATGCGAGGCCCAGGCATAACTGGCCCGTTGCCTCCCATTCCTGGTCCCGGGCCCTGCATGGGGTGAAAGCCTGGGCCCATAGGGCCACGCATGCCCATGTCAGGCCCCGGCATGTTGCCCATGTTCATGTTGTTCCAGTCGCCTTCCATACCACCACCCATGCCTGGGCCTGCACATCACCAAACCAACTTGTGAGGAATAACAGCTCAGTTTATCAACATCCCAAACAAAAGTGATTTTTTGGGTGCATTTGTCAAATATAAAAACGTGTTTGCAAAGTGTGCAGGGTGCAAAGCAGACAACAAACGATGGTAGTTTTTTGGTGGAAAAGTATTTCAATGGGTCACCTGTTCATTTTTTTTTATACAGGTATGTCTATGATCAAATGCAAACTTTCCATGATTAGAATTAAAAACAATTACAGTACAGTATGCAAACTTTTCATGATTAAAAACAATTACAGGACAGTCATAGGAACTGTATCCTTCAAGGCAACTCCCCCCCCCCCCCCCCCCCCCCCGAAAACAGTGTTCTTAAAACAGACCAATGTAGAAAAATTTAACTGATCTTTGGATGATGAAAATATTATGAGACAATGAAGATGTATGATTTTGTTAACTACGGACGAAGAGGATAAACAGTAGAATAACAACAAATGCAAGCATCTAAAGAAGAAGAAGAAAAAAAGGAGTTATAGATCACTTTCAGGTCAGTGCAAAACAATGCTTTAAATGTGCAAAGTATTGTGACCTTTACCTAAAATCACAAAGAACTGGAACGACACCTACCCACTCCTCCACAAACTTATTACAGGCACTGAAACTGGTAGGCCCTGCTTGATCCAATGATAAAACCGAGGGGTGGGGTCTAAATGCTAACTTGCCATCTTAGAGAATCTGCTGCTAAGGACATGCAAACTGTGGCCATTAATATGTTTAGTGGCTGTGACTTACAAAGGATCCTCTAATGAGCAAAGCAAGCTATAGTCATGATAGGGAGGGAGGGGTATAACAGTCTTATATACCAAACCATATCCAACTATAAAAAGGGGGAAGGCTCTTTGCACACAACTGACAGCAATATATTTTTTTTAAATGACACTGAAGGTGAAATGTGAATAGTACCAGACTGGGAGTGGAACAAAATAATTTAAACGTAAACGCAAGTCATAACAGAAGTGAATTTCAAACAAGAACTGGAACTGCAAAAAACAAACCTGTCTCAAATGCAATCGATCTTTGATTACAAATTGTAAAAAAGAAAAGAAAAAAGACCTTGGCCTGATCAGCACTACAGCCAAATGGAATATAGTGTCTGCCTTCCTCTTAACATATAGCAGAGTCCATCTGAGATGAATAAATATGATACAGACAAAGCTACATGATGCAAACGACACCACACAACTGCAGCCTGTCCCTTAAACTGTTAAAGGCATGCAAAACAAGGTTTCAAGGACTCCCTACATTCATTAAAGACAGGTTTGTTTGGCCGTAAGGAATGTGCATGGTAAGTACCAAGAGACAAAATGGGTGGCGGAAACTTAAGAAACCAGGAGTATACGCTCAGAGTCTTGGTTAATGAAATCACATCTGAAAGAAAACAAAAAAAGGTCCATGTTGCCAACAGTCAACCACTTTACCCTGCTTGCCACCAACTTGTGCCAGGCAAAGAACAAAGCCCGGCACCCCAGGAAAGCCTGGTGTCAATGAAAATGAACAGAACAAATGTGACAATGAGAGAGGGGGGAACAGAAAGATAACAGAGGAGGTGGGGAGAGAGAGAGACAAAGAGAGAAGTAAAACAGACTCAGTGAGCACATGTACGAGTGAGAGAGAGAAGGTGGGGTGGGGGAAGGGGAGTGGAAGAAAGAGGACAGACTGAGAAGGAAGGGGGGGGGGGGGGAGTTGGAGGGAGGACAGACTGAGAAGGAGAGGGGGGGGGGGAGTTGGAGGGAGGACAGACTGAGAAGGAAGGGGGAAGGGGGGAGGAAGGGACTGAGAAGGAAGGGGGGGGGGGGGGGAGTTGGAGGAGGACTAACTGAGAAAGAAGGGGGGGAGTTGGAGGGAGGACAGACTGAGAAGAAGGGGGGAGTTGGGGGAGGACAGACTGAGAAGGAAGGGGGGGGGGGGGGGGGGAGTTGGAGGGAGGACAGCTGAGAAGGAAGGGGGGGGGGGGGGGAGTTGGAGGGAGACAGACTGAGAAGGAAGGGGGGGGGGGGGGAGTGGAGGGAGGACAGACTGAGAAGGAAGGGGGGGGGGGGGGGGAGTTGGAGGGAGGACAGACTGGAAGGAAAGGGTGGGGTGGGGGGGGGGGGAGTTGGAGGGAGGACAGACTGAGAAGGAAGGGGGGGAGTTGGAGGGAGGACAGACTGAGAAGGAAGGGGGGGGGGGGGGGGGGAGTTGGAGGGAGGACAGACTGAGGAAGGAAGGGGGGGTGGGGGGAAGTTGGAGGAAGGACAGTCTGAGAAGGAAGGTGGGGGGGAGGTGGAGGAAGGACAGACTGAGAAGGAAGGGGGGGGGGGAGTTGGAGGGAGGACAGACTGAGAAGGGGTGGGGGGAGTTGGAAGGAGTAAAAAGAGAGAATATGAGAGGAAGAATTCACATACTGTCTCTGACCTCAAGCAAAGATTTGCAATAAATTTTGTACACCAAAATGTCACTTTTTATGGCCAACAAAACAGCAATACAGTCAGTATTTTGTTTTTAATAAGCAAGATGCAGGTGTATATAAGCACAGCAAGGTAAACGAGTATATAGGAGGACATATGCCAGTCCTCCCCCCCCCCCCCCCCCCCCACCCCCCCCCCCCCCCCCCCCCCAGCCCTGCAAAAAAAGTGTAGCTCCACAACAGTGAAAAACAACAGCAAAACACTGAACTTTACAACCAGTTGTTTGTGACATGTAACAGTAGCAATGGCCTAAGTGGATTGCGCACCAGACACAAGGCAAAATGATGAAGAGACAAAGCCTGTACAGTCTGCCATAAGTCACCTGCCTAATGAGAGCCTCGCGAAGGCAGTGCACATGGTGGCTGGTAACCAGAGAATGAAATCTCTGACAGAAAGTTGATGAAGTGCAGTCAAACATCTATGCTGATAAGTTTGTTGGGCACTTAATACTCCTCATCATCTCCCATGTGGTAAACACAAAATGTGTCTTCTTGTTCTTTTTTCCCCCCAGGTCAGGCTAACAGAATAGTTTCACTTTTCTGGTCCCTTTTATTTCATGCTAACAGCACTGATCTCCTGTTCCTGCCTCTTTTATTTCATGTCAACTTCAAGGTAACAGCAGGTTTCTTTTTAGGTGGACTTTCATGTTGACAGTAAGTTTATATTTGGGGGGTGGAGGTTGGTGGGGGGGGGGGGCAGTTTTCATGTCATGTTAACCCAGTATCAGTTTGAGGTGTTTTGGCCATGGGCAGAACCTCACTAACAGCAGGCTGTACAGCAGAATCTGCAGAGGTAAAAGCGACAGTAAGAACACTGGTGCCAGCCACTGTACCTTGCGGCCCAAAGCTGCGTGGTCCCATCATAGGGTTGTAGCCCGGTGGAGCGTTACCCAGCAGGCCATGTCGTTGCTGCCCCTGCGGTCGGAACTGTGCCTCGTTGGGGTTCATGATGGGCATGGGCGCCTCGATCTGGTTCTTCAGGGGCTCCAGGGCCACCCTCAGCTTGCTGATGAGCTCCTCTGAGTTGACGCCCTGCCCGCCGTGCTGAGAACACACACCACAAGTTGCAATGCAGGCAATGAGGGTCTACCTACTGCATAAATTGCCACAATGCTTCACATTAAAAAAAAACACTTTTTTTATCAAATGGAAAGATTCACCAATGGGGCAAGAAGCTGAAATGGCGTTCTGCTGTAACAGGTTCATTTTCCAGAGCAAATACTGAACCATGAAGACAAACACACATCCATCCTTGTATCCATCATCTTTCAGCTGGATTTAACACTGTTAACAGGTAGACGGTGGTTATGAATGACAAATGTACAGATACACGTATCATCAAGCATGTGAATAACCACATCAAGCAGTAATAACAAAAGACTCATAAGTGTGTCTCAACACTAAAGCAATGTCCAAATGCTGACGGTGACACACGAGACCTTTCTAACCAGTGATGGCCAGAACACATCCAGCCCCAGACAACATGACAGGGGACATGGCCTGGTCATCCAGCTGGCTGCTATGTAATCCAGTGAGAACAGCCAGCGTGGGTGTTGGTCCCCCAGGCAGAAAAGGCGGGGAGGGGGGCACGGGGGAAGACTTTTTCAGTTATTCCATGTGATGTGCCTCACTCGGTGCATCAACTTCCGTCCCACCCTTCCTCTCATCTCTCCCAGAGCCCCTTACTTCCACAGCCCTGACCACCAACATGCCACTGTCTGTCCTCCCTGTGCTTACAGAAGCATGAGGAGCTGGGACTAGCTACGTGTAATCCACTATGGCAGAGACAACAGTGAGGGTAGGCTGATGGTCACTCCTTGGAATGTGCACTTGTGCACCCATCAGTACCTGCCTCATCTCCACGTGTTTAATGCACACTAGACCACTGTTCACATTAAACATCCCATGCCCACCTTAAAATGACAACAGACATAATATGGACACACACATACAACAAAAAAGTAACACAGCAGTCAAGATGCTGTGTGTAAAAGCAAGCTCTGCTCACCATAATGGAAGCGAGTATGTTCTGCACATTGGCCATGACGGCGCTGTTGGCCTGCAGCGACTGGCCCCCGGTCGCAATGCTCTGCTGCTGTATGGAGGCCAGCATGTTGTTGATGTCTGGCGGCAGCTGGATGCCCCCCATCGGCCCCACAGACCCTCCGTTGTTTGGACCCCCGTTGTTCGTCGGCTTCAAGTTGTGGGTGATGTCAAAGCCTGGGTCATATGGCATGTTGGCTGGGTCCACATTGTAGGTATGTTCATATTCCTCTGCTGATGAGGTCTCCTGAAAGAAAGTAGATTGATATCTTCAGTTGTTAATCAAAGTTTTTTGAAATATGTAGGCAAGCATGTAACTGGTTTTTTAATGTACAGCCGACCCCCTAAGTCACATTATCATTGTTGATTGCTTTTATACAGCCTTATTTTTCACTCAGAAGCAGACTCACAGCACTTCACAAGTTTTTTCAAATGCATGCTGGGTTATTTGAGTGTTTCCATAATCTGCCAAACTCTGCCATGGTTTGCTAATGCTACATTGTTTTGAATGTGCATACATGTCGAAGATCTTGGTTTATACTTGTAGTTTATTACCCCAGAAGGGTGAAAGATACTATGTCAACATCAAAAATGGCTGCATAAAAACAATTAAAGTCCAGTAAATCAACAGTGTAAAAATATACATGCATGCACAAAAAGATACACAAACATCAACTACTATACACAATAACATTTTTATTTTTTACGCCCATCAAAAGAAACTCCCCAATCTACATCAAAGAAGAAACAATTTCTTAAAACAGAAACTTGCAGAAGTTTGAAAATACACCTTTTGAACTAATATGATCCAGGAAATGCGAGTAGTAGGCAGATGGAGTACTCATGGAAGAAAAGACAACCAGTGCCCTTCTGCTCAGAGAGTTACTTTTCTTGTTCTCTGTCCTCCTTACTGCTTTCTTCCCTATTTGTTTTCGTTGCTTGTGTTATTGTTGCAATGTTTGTAGAATGCAGTACCTGACGAAGACTTCCATTCAAACTGCTGTGCATCCTCATTCATCATTTTTAACACAGCTTAACATGTTAATGATGAAAACACTTGTCTAGTTCAAATGATATCACTATGATGCCAACAGTAAACCCAACTAACAGGACTATTTTCTCACAACACCCCTACAATCATCTAATCCCAGCACATAAAACAAACTATCAGATGTGGCAATACTAGACAACTGGGAACAGCTTGCATCACTTCTTTTAGGACTCACATTTCCAACAAGCACTGCTCTCTGAAGTGGTTTTCCAAACTGATATCCCTTTTCAATCTCACCTCTTCAACAAACACAATGAGCAGTCTGAATCTACAGCAGACACCAGATTCTGAAATATTACTGTTGACTGAAATCCACAAATCTGTTATGTAAAAAAACTGCCACAAAAAATACAGTTTTGTACAGCTGTATTTTTTTTCAAGACTGGCCCCTGCCACTCAATTGACAGAATGCTGTCTGTTGACAGAAAACTTGAATTTCTGCTTCCTGGATGCATGCACTATTCTGACCAATGGTGGATTAACTGACCAACAGAAAGGACAGACAAAGCCGAGACTGAAACTCACGTCCACAAGGGGGATGATCTTGGTGTCTGAAGGTTCCACATTCTCCAACTCTGCTTCAGCGGGACTGTCAGGCAACCTGCATAAACCAAAGCATGTCAGTACATAGCAGTGGGCCTTTCCTCACATCACTTACAGCAACTCAGCCATACACAAAACAAAATTATGCAACTTCTGTATTCAGGAGTTGCAAATACGCTGTGTTTTTCATGCAAACTTTACCCCTCTCATGTAACTGCTCAAACCCCAAGCATTTGCTGTATGCAAAAACGTCCAGATCTGTATGACAGAATGTGTTTTAGTTAAAGGCTTTATGCAATGTCTCTTTCATTCAGTCTCCATCCCTCTGACTGCCAAAATGTATCAACTTTGACAGCTGCCAGGGATGACACAGAATGAAATCAGTGGTTGTTTGCCGTGGACATAGCTGCCAGGGATGATACAGAATGAAATCAGTGGTTGTTTGCTGTGTACATCAGTTCTTGGCTGTTCTTACTAGTTTCCTGCCATTTTGCTTACCACTAAATACAGAGCTGAAACTCAGCAACTGCTCACCACTCACCACCAATGACAAAAAAAATTGCACTCAGTGAGTGCTAACCACAAACTACAAAACCTGCACTCAGTGACTGCTCACCACTATCAACAAAACTCACACAAAGTTATTAAGTGACTGCTCACCACTAAAATCACTCAATGAAACACACCACAAATGCCAAAACTCACACTAAGCGACTGCTAACCACTAGATGACTGCTCACCACTGTCAGCCAAACTTTCACAAAGTGACTCACATTTGTTTGGAGAAGAAGAGGGCCTGGAGGACGCCAGACTCTCGCTGCTGCTGAATGCCCTTTTCCAAGCTGTTGCAGCCAATCTCCACCGTGGTGTTGAGGTTGTCAATGAGGGGAGGTCTCCTCCACTGAAAACAGGACTTTAACGTCAGGTCTCACAAATGCTGCAGCTGCTTAAATGACCACAACAACATGACTACTTCACTGTCACACAGAAAAGCGCATCTTTTGCAGAGATTACAAAAACATGAAATGGGTCAGGAAGAAGCAAACTACAAGCTATACAGCCAAGATCTGCTTTTCTTGTAAGATTTTATGAATGATTTCATTATTATCGATATTATTCTTTTCTTCATTATTAGCACCGCCACAGTGACAGTTATTACTTCACTGTCACACAGAAAAGCATATTTTTTCAGTTGTTACATAAACCTGAAATGAAAGAAGATGGAGATAACTACAAGCTACAGAGACAAAAACATACTTTTCTTGTAAAATGTTATCAAAGATATCACTACTGTCAATATTACTCTTTTCATCACTATTATCATATTCCCTGCTGTTAGTTTAATACTTACCGGCAAAATTTCAACCATGTTGTCACTGTTTAACCGCTTTGCACTTTCCATTGCCTGAAAAAGACCAGTTTATAATATACCACATGAAACTGGAACATTTTTCTAGCAAAGATGAGGGGGGGAAAGAGCTGGTTAGTTGGATTTTTGATTGTGTTTTAACATCCTGTGACTTGCCCAGAGTCACCTCAGAATGACTGAACACTGTCAATGCACATTTTAAGATTCTTCCAGCATGTAAAACTATACCCAAGTCAGATCTGAAAACTCCGTCCAAACACAAACATAATGTGGGAAATCCCCAGCAGCATAGAAAGGCTAAACCCTCTAATAATCAAGCTATAGGAAGATCAATATTACAAGACTCTGAGCCACCATTCCATGACTTGTGAGAAAAAACTAAATGAATAACAGGACAAATGTAACAGGTATGCAAGAAAACAACAACAAAACAAAAACAGGGTGTAAATGGTCGATGGAAGTAGCAGTTTGGAAGTAGGCATCAACAAACGAGCCACAGCCTGATGTTCCTGTTTTATTCTTCTCTTTTCTTTTTTGATGGTATCTGCGAGTGGCCATTGGTACTGCCTCTCACTTTCTCTCGAGCTCTCTCACCATGTCTTTTAGTGACGACCAAAATAACAACACGTAATAATAATAATAATGTACATTTATCATGCGCTCATCAACGCCCTGAGTGCTCACATGATACATATTAACCTACATATGATATTCTATACACATGTAGAGCATAGTCCTACCAAAACAATTTACATAAAGTAATGCACTACAAACACACACACACACACTGACTGTAGCAGAAACTGGGTACTGATATTAGTTAGGATGGAAATACTGTGAGAAGAGGAAGGTTTTCAGTTTGGCTTTAAAAGATGACGGGGTTGAGCAGTGTCTAAGGTCTTGTGGGAGTGAATTCCAAATGTGGGGTCCAAAGCAAGAGAAAAACATACATAAAAGATTGAATAATGTCCACATACGAAAGAACACTGACAGAATGACACACAGAGTACAACACAAAAACAACGTGCAGATGCACTTGGTTACACACATAACAATTATTTTTAATAGGTTCACACAGGCAGATGTACTCAGCACACTTTACCTTGTACATTTGGGTTAATTTTACAACTGTTTTATAAAAAGGTTAACACTGGTTTCTTTAACAATTGGAAGGGGAAAAAAGTGTGAAAGACCAAGTACACTGTTTATTATACAAACACATTAGCCTCATTAACCATACCTTTCCTTCTGATTTCATGTCTTGTTTCTTCAACTCGCTGAATGTCTTTGGCCTGTTGACATTTTCTGAAAGATCCAAACATATAAAAGGTTAAAAAGAACACTTATTAAATTTATTTTATATGACAATACACAATGTACCATTTTCAAGGTAAGCCCTTTTTCAAAGTGACAAAACAACAGTTAAATGCTAGATTTTCTGAAAGAGAATGACAGAATTTACTTTTTGGCCAGCAAAATTGTTCCATTTCAAGGGCTTTTAAAACACTGAGAATATACAAGCAGTCGGGGTGTATATGGGACTCATAGTCTACAGGAAGTAATCTGCTGTACTGCATCCAAACAGTCTCAGTTGATGGTCTGTTCACACTTCACCAACGTCCTCCCATATATGACATACACAACTTAAATGTAGGATCTTGCCACAGTTTTCCTTTGTAATTTTCAGGTTGAACAAAATTCACTCCAAACACTGTACTGTAACTGAGTATTTAAACCAGACTCTTCTTTCCATTAAACATCTTTAGTCAACACCCTTTGACCAGCATGGGGTCTCTCTCTCCTCCTCTGTGATTTCATCCAAACTGCTGAATGTCTTGGGGTTTAAGGCAACCAGTTTAATGCTGTGAACAGCTGCCTTTGTACAAATAACATTAAAAATAAAATACTAGTAACATTATTGAATGACTCTCAGTAATTCATTTTAAAAAAAAAAGGAAAGAAAACAAAAGAGTTTTTATCAATTCTCACATTCCTCAGTCCTTATTTAACCCAAGATACACAAGGTCATGTCGTAGGCAAACCCCAGTGAGACACTGATACTTCACTCTTTCAGTAAACACAGCGCAACACAACACAGAAACCAGCTGAAAACCGGCCAAAAGAATGGTACCTCTCTCCGTTTCATCCAGTTCAAAGTAGAAGACCTGCTTGAGATGTGCTTCTTCAGCCCAGCTGACTCGCTTCTTGTTCTTCTTCACCTGTGTGCCATCCTCAGTTGGCACATCTTTCTGCTCACCCCCTTCTGCAGATTCAGACATCTGCTCCACACCTTCCTCTTTGACACTAGCCACTTCACCCCCTTCCGATATCACCGATGTGTCCAAGGCAGTGCCTAGAAAGACAAGTTCAATGGTGATGGTTATTCTGAGAGGTGAAGTGCTAAGATTTTCTAAAACAACAACAATCCTGTTTGTTCTATCCTCTCCATCCTGTTGTGGCAGCTATCTTAAATATTCAAAAATGCATATGCCATTGTTAATGCAAAAGGATGTCCTATGCAGTAACACATAAATTAGTTCTGTTTTCTGCATGCAAACTGCTTCCCTTTTCCAGCAGTGCCTTAAGCCTACCTGAAGATCTTTCACAGGGCTATTAGTGACAAAAATCATCGGCATAGCTAGTCCATGAAAAGAAACAGCAAGCAAGATTTTTGCCATCACAAGTATCACCACAACTGAACACTGACCTGTTTCCATCTCCGCTGGTGTCTTGTGGTTTGTTTCCATGTAGATGGTGGGGGGTTCGCTATTGTCCTCCATTTTGTTGTCTTGTGGCATCTCCTCGGGTTCATTCGTGTCCATCTTCTCCAGAGGGGGTGGACTCCGCTCCTTTGCTGGGACCTCTTCAGCACCATCTGCCGTTTCCAGCGTGTCTCGGTAGAACTGGGTAAGCAAGCAAAGTATTCTTGTTGCAAATGAACACAGAAGGCTTGAAATATACAAAGGCAATGGTTTAAAGATGAGAATCTCTGTACTCTCACCCACTGAGACACTAGTCAAGCTGAACTTCAAACCACTTACTATCAGGATGAGGTCATAAATCCCATGAATTAAAAACAAATGCATCATGATATGCATCCGGACACCCAAGTCCTGTCAAGTAAACAAAGCTGTTGAAAGGCTAGCACAGCGGAACTCAGACAGAGAAAATGAAAGCAGTCTTACCGAGGGAACAGAGGGGAGTTTCTGTGCTGTGGCAGTCATGGGTGAAACAGGGATATTAGGGGTGGTAGGTGTGGTTGGTGTGGCAGGTGCTGTTGACAATGGGGTCCTGGCCGAAACGCCAGTGGTAGGCTGCTTGGAAGTGGGTATGGCTGCCGGTGCTGGTTTCTTCTTGCGCTTGATGGTGCCGTGTGTGTAGCTAGCTTTGGTCAGCTCATTCATGAACACGTTGCTGTCGTGAATCTCATGAGCAGGAGCTGCGGAACAAGAGTTGCCACCTTGACTGCTCAGAAAATCTTCAGGTCAAAGGGGTGCGGGGACATGCTTACTGATGTAACAGAAATGTCAATGCCAATTCTCTTGCCCCTTCCATAACCCTTTCCTCAATACATTCTGTTCTTAGTATAGATGTCAAGTCAAAACTTTCAAGGGCAAAGATCTCCCCAACCCCTCTTCAGTTCCCAAATAGAATCAGAAACAACTGAACAAAAACATAAACTGAACAAATGCAAGTGAAAACACTTTCAAACAACGCATGTAAATAATAATACACACAAACAAACAATTCTTTTGCTTCTTCTCAATCAAATGAGAGGCAAATGTTGATATTCCTAAACAAAAAAACAAAAACAAAAAAGTGCAGCAAAATGAAATTACCAGTGCTCCACAGTGAAAGAAAAGATTACATTCCACACAGAATACTTACGCCGCCTCGGAGGTATGATTTTTATCCTGCCATGTGTTACTTCTGGAGGAGAAGCACTGGTGGGGCTTACAGTGATGGCTGACGAGTCGGCACCAAGAGGTGGTATCTTCAGTGTCAAGCGTGGGATCTTCTCTGCTGGCTCCTCTTTAGGCAACTCAGAGCTGAGAAATCCAACAAATTAAACGTCACTATAGCACAAGATTAAGAATCACGATTGTTGCAGAAAGTGGAAGCATTAGAAATTCTCATTTCTTGTAGCCTGTATTATACGCTCTCCACTCCAGCTCTGAAAATAAACCAAATGATAACCTAAAGCATGTAAACAGTCAACAGTAAAAATGAATCAAAGTAAAACCATACCGAATCATGTTTTTACACACAGATATGCATATTACACCAACTTACAGGGTGCATAATAAGATCACAAAACTTATGAAACCAGAATAAATTTTTCATTACTATGTGTGAACTGAACACATGAGACAACCACATTACTGGACAACCCATCAACTCATTTTTAATTCTGATTTGTACACTTACAGGGAGTCTAAAAAGGTAATAAATACACATAAAATAATCACCTATTTCTCTTGGTCAAAGGAAGAGGAGGTTTCAAATCATCCGCAGGTTTCTTCTTTTTAATAGGCGGCAGTGGGTCATCCTCATCGAACACAGATCGGAACTTATTAGTGAACACACGAGCTGTTTTGGGTTTTCGCCTGGTCTTTTCCTCCTCCTCCTCTTTCCCAGAACTGTTTGTTTTTGAAAGGGAAGGGGTTTTGCTTGCACTGCTGTCGGGGGCCAACCGAGCTTCAGCGCTTTCTGAACTGTCCTCCCTGCTGTCACTGCTGTTCCTTTCTCTGTGCACAGTGTCTGACACATTGCCCAGTGTTTTCTTGTCATTGGTGGAAGAGTCTTTTTTCGAACTGTGGTGAGGGTGTGATTTTGAATTGTGGAGTGAGGAGTCTTTTTTCTCTGCACTCTTGTGCCGGTGCCTGTCTTTGTCCTTTTCTTTGTCCTTGTCTTTGTCTTTCTCCCGATCCTTGTCTTTTTCCTTGTCTCTGTCTTTCTCCCGTTCCTTGTCTTTTTCCTTGTCCCGGTCTTTCTCCCTTTCCTTGTCTTTTTCCTTGTCCCGGTCTTTCTCCCTTTCCTTGTCTTTTTCCTTGTCCCGGTCTTTTTCCCTTTCCTTGTCCCGGTCTTTTTCCCGATCCTTGTCTTTCTTCTTTCTTTTTTTCAGTTTATCTGTGGCAGGAAACAGATTTGAAGTAACATCAATAACAACAACAAAGAAAGAAAGAAAGTGGAGACTGAATCTAGGAAAATAAAGCACAAAACTAAAACTAAATAGAGACAGAGAGACACTATCAAACTTTTAAGAAAAAAATGCAATGGAACAAACTCTACTGTAATCATACAATAAAATGATTACCTCATGAAGTGGATTATTTCTGCTTCTACCGTATAATTATGGAGTTCTTGAATGAGTGAGCAAGCAAGTGAACGATCAAGTAAGAAAGCAGGCTACAGAGACAGAGAGAGACAGAGAGTGAGTGAGTGAGTGAGAGTGAGGTAGAGTAGTCAGTAATGGCACTTGAGAGAGAGAGAGTTGACAAGGCAGAAGGATTTAGACAGAATGGAAAGTGCATGACATATACAGTAAATCATGGGAAAAAACATAATCTGCAAGCTATGGGACACTTACCATTATCATTTTCATTGTTGCTTTTGCCTTTGACCTTTTTCATCCAACTATCCACAACAGATGCTGACAATTTCTGGACATCTGCAAATATGAATATAACTGTAAATGTTGCCAGCTTTACATTATCACAAGTGATGAGTGCACATTGCTACAGAGCCACATATGCTCACCAAGCTGCCTATGTCACAAGTCAACAGATACAAGCATGCAATTCTAGGTTTTCTATCTTTCTCTTAAAGCTGCAATACACAGTCTTCCAAGTAGTTTTTAAAAAAATGGCCAAGTCCATAGCTGCCATAGGAATTATGGATTAATGTACCGCAATCAGGTGGGTATACTAAAAACAGTTATATTGTTAGTATAAACAAAATTAAAAGCAACAAACACTTCCAAAGTTTAGCACATCTGTCATAATAAAATGGCTCAGACACTCACTGTCAAGACCCCTCACATACTTTTTAACCCAGACCTTTTCCTTGTTGTGTTGTTCAAGAAGACACAGAAGGGTTGGAGAAGAAAGCAAGGCTTTTATTTACCAATACAAGCTGACATTCCATCTTCACTATCACTACCCACCTTCATTGGCATGTTTGGTGAGGCCCTTGATGAAGCGTGCTGTGTTGTCCTTCTTAAGGTCCTCAACGGACACAGGAAGACTCTGGTAGACTTTGAGCAGCTCTAGGATGAATACTGTATTGTCTGTGTCTTTGGCCTCCTGCAGCCACTTGTTCAGCATGTTCCACCCACTGTTGGTGATAAACCTGCACACAACACACAACATTGTAACCACCCTGTTCAGCATGTTCCACCCACTGTTGGTGATAAACAGTGACACACACACCTTGTAACATTCCTGTTCCATTCACTGTTGGAAATAAACCTGCACACAACATTGTAACAATCCCATTCAGCATGTTTTGCTCACTGCTGGTGATAACCTGCACACAACACTGTAATAACCCTGTTCAGCATTATCCATCCAACACACACAACACTGCACACAACACACACAACATTGTAATAACCCTGTTCAGCACTGTCAATCCAATGTTGACCTACACACAACATTGTAATAACCCTGTTCCACCCACTGTTGGCAATAGACCAGCAAACACCTTGTAACACTGTAACAACCTGTTCAGCATGTTCCTTCTGCTGCAAGTGTAAGAACCCTGTTTAGCATGCTCAACCCACTGATGGTGATAAACCAGCAAACACCCCACAACACTGTAACAACCATGTTTATCATATATTCCACCCACTGTTGTGGTAAACCAAACAAACACCCCACAACACTGTAACAACCACGTTTATCATATATTCCACCCACTGTTGTGATAAACCAGCAAACACCCCACAACACTGTAACAACCACGTTTATCATATATTCCACCCACTGTTGTGATAAACCAGCAGACACCCCACAACACTGACCACTGTAACAACCATGTTTGTCATATATTCCATCCACTGTTGTGATAAACCAGCAAACACCTCACAACACTGTAACAACCATTTTTATCATATATTCCACCCACTGTTGTGATAAACCAGCAAACACCCCACAACAATGTAACAACCACATCTATCATATATTCCACCCACTGTCGTGATAAACCAGCAAACACCCCACAACACTGTAACAACCACGTCTATCATATATTCCACCCATTGTTGTGATAAACCAGCAAACACCCCACAACATTGTAACAACTATGTTTATCATATATTCCATTCACTGTTGTGATGAACCAACAAACATCCCACAACACTAACATTCTAACAACCATGCTTGGCATGTTTCACCCACTGTTGGTGATACACCTGCACACGGACAGCCACAACACAGTAACAACCCTGTTCAGCATTGGTTCTAAAAACCTGCACATAACACTCACGTTTCTCAACATGTTCCACCAACACTGACTGATACATGGTGACTGATATGCAGCACACTCTTACCAGTCCATGCCATACACTGAACACACAGCTCCAGCAACCTTTTCCATCCATTGTTGGTGCAAAGCTTCAAAGATTTGCCCCCCACCCCCCTTCCATCCCCACCTCCCCAAAACAAGAACACCCCACCCTAACAACCTTTCTCAAAAATATCAACTTACTTTTGAAGTACATCTGTAGACTTTGTGTGAAGAAAGATGTTCACATACACACACTTGCTCACAAGCTTTGTTGTATCTTTCATCAGACTGAAAAAGAAAACAATTTTTGTAAAGTCAAGAATATCAACCCACAAGGGTTCATCTGTATGTTAACTGTGTCAAATCACCTTACTGCTGAACTGATCAAAGACCCCCCCCCCCCCCTTTTTCTTTCTGCCACAAGTTTGCTTATTAGTATTGCTCCAAAGCGCTTCTGCATGCCTAGAAAAGTAGAATATCTACATATAGCCTTGTTTTTGACAAAACACTTCAAAACTTTGCATGCAACTGACAGCATTTTGATAGTTTTATTTGGTCCCCCCAACATACATACAAGATGACGGGTATCTCACCTGACAATTCTAGTAGCTGATTCAGTATCACGCATACCACCAGATTTATCCAGCAAGGGTGCCAGAGCTTTTAAGAGTTGACCTGGATCAATGTTGGGCTGCAACAGAGACTAAAACAGTAACACCAATAACGGGTGGGGGGGGGGTGGGGGGGGGGGGGGGGGGGGGGGGTAACAATAAAAGCATGAAGGACCTGCAGACAAGGTTGGCTAAGATGTCTTAGATGTTAATGTTTGCTCAAAATTCACCAAAACATTTAGTGTGTGAAATCAAAACTGAAACCAAGACACTGACTACCAAGAGTGACAGAGCTAAAAATAACAATGAGAAAGAAACACTGAATGACAAATAACAAGGCAAAAGAAACATTGAACAACAAATGACAATTTTTGTTTCAAGTGTGAATAATAAAACTACAGAAGAAATACAGAAAGACCATGATCAAGAAGGTGGACACTTCAATTAACATTCCCTTTCTGTTCCATCTCCATCATTGTTCACACCTAGAATGGTAGCAAGCCTAAAGGATTGAAACTGCCATCTTACTGTTCAATGTTTCTCTGTGTGTACTGGTAATTCACCAATTTGGAGGCTAATGACCAATTCAATCAATTAAGTGAAAATAACCCCTACCCCTCACTAAAAGGACTTTACAACTAAAAGGATACATGACATAAAGTTCAATAATCAAAATGTGGATAGATGTGAAAGTTAAAAAAAGCAATAAAATCTTACATCGTTGGTGGGGAAAAATTATTTATGAGCATAATAGATAAGCATGTATGCTTTTTTTACATCCAGCCCTTGCCCTTGAAACAGAGAGAGAGAGAGAGAGAGAGAGAGAGAGAGAGAAGAGAGAGAGAGAGAGAGAGAGAGGATCTGGGGATTTGTTTTAATAATCATACCATCTTGCACACCGATGATGAATTTCACTTGTGTGTGAATTTTACTGATCTGTGAACATAGAAATAAAAAAAAAAGCATAAAATATAAGTTTATAAAACATACACACAGATGCAGATATATAAAAATGGTTTTCTTAAAGGTGGGAAACAGAACAAAATAACTTTGCTTGTCCTTTTTCATTCAGTAATATTCTATTGAATATTCAGCCTCAAATGATGCAAGATTTGGGGATAAAAAAGTGTATTAAACAGAACTATAGTCAGCAAGCTTTCAACACTCTCTAGTCCCCATTCCAAGTGCATTTGTTTTTCTTTGTGTGTTGAAACAATGCATGCAAATAGGTCAAAAGTGTATGTTCATTCAAGATTTAGCATTGTAGTAGCCTCCTTTTACCAATTTCTTTCCTTTTGTTCTTCTTCTGTACTGCAGTTATGAGACACAAATCTGCTGTCTTGGATGCTATCAAAACAACGCAAAAAAAAGTACCAAAATATTTACCATGTAGCCGAACCAAACACCATATTTTACCAGGCGTTTACCAGCAAGTAACTCGATGTTTTACACTCAGTCAACCAGTAGGTTATATTAGGGTGAACCAGGCCAAGGAGAGGGAATACTTTGCCATGCTGACCTTCCCTTCCCAAACATGAGGAATGCTTTGCCATGTTGACTTTCCCTTCCCAAAGATGAAGAAATCAGTTCCCCCCACCCCCATGCAATCTAAACTAGCGTAGTTTGTGTTCCAAACCTAGTATTGGTAATGCATAAACACATCAACTTTTCATTTTGAAGTAAATTCCCATCAATAACTCAGACATTTAATTCTTGCTATGAGGACAAATTCTTTTTTCAAATGTTTATTATAACAAAGCTATGTCCCTATTTTTTGTTTCAGATCACCCCATTCTGGTTGACTGGACATAAAAAAAGTTAATCCTTGTTTGATATCTTTTACCCTTAAAGAAGTCACCTACTTGGATATTTTTTTGCGCCCCCCCCCCCCCCCCCACTCCACAAATGTTTTTCTTTAAGTGGTCAATTCATGTAACATTTATCATTTACCGTGAAAACAAGCATAAAAATTATCTCCCACTCTCCTTTTACTCAGCTTTTAATTTTATGGAGGGAAATTTCAATTTATATAATGCTGGTTTGCATAAATTTTGTTGGTGCATACTATGAGTTTGCTTTTGGTCTATTGTCCAGGGCAAAAATCTTTACCTTAGTATCCTCTACCCCATTTTGTTCAAAAACAAGACCACCCTGCTATTTTTTTGCTCTTCATATCCTATGAAATTGACTAACTTCTGATTGCACTTAGGTACAAAATTACCTTTGTAATTAAAATGTATTGACTGGAGGCACTTAACCAAAATTTCCTCTTTCTTGTTTTCAACTCTAATGTGCCCTTTACTGTTGAATCCAAGGTTCTTGATATCACTAAAATTTATCATCCAAACAGCAGACTTGCAATGCTGATGTGTTGTTGTCTTTTGCATATACTATTTGTGTGGATGTTCCCCACCTAGTGAAATGCACATACTGCAGACCAAACTTGTTTCAAAACAGATCATGAACACAATTCAATAACCATCTCTATTACAAATACTGAAACAAGTGTGCTCTGTAGTATTTATCAACTGTTCATGTAAATAAAAAATATGTATGGTCATGGTGATGTAACATGGAACTAATGTATTGTCATGCTATATGGAACTAATGCACTTTATATTGCTAGTGAATGCCATCTACTATAATGTCCACAATAACTGATGTTTGTGAATGAATCATATGGGGAAGAGTTTTGCAAACAGTCTCAAAGCTTTGCTGTGTAAAATATATTCATCTTTATTCACAGATGAATTTATGGTCTGTCTTGATGTGCATCAAGTTAATATTGTTTTCATTTCAGGTTTGCATAATGCTGCAGCAACTGTATCATATACTCTGAGTGAAGACTTTTGTTTGCAATACTTTTACTCAAAGAGAGAGCATAGAAAAGTATTTAAATGTTGGGAGATGAGTGGTGAACTTTTATTTTCAAAGATACACATGGCAGACATCTGACACATGTATTCTTCATGACAAACAGCATCTCAAGAGGGCTAAAACTGTTTGAAACCATGAGGCAAGATGCTAAATTTAACTAAAATCATCAAGCTGATCACTGCTGATAAAGGTTGCTGATCCAGACAGTCCAGCTCCTGAAAATTAAAGGAGAGAAACAAGAATGGAATGGTACAATTCAACAGGAATAATGAAGTTTAGTCAAATCACTTCAAAAAGAACCATAAAAATGTGTGAATATTAGTTGTGATAAATATTACATTGAAACTGTGACTAGTTACAGGCCTGAGCTGTAGAAATAGTGGAGAGAATAAAATCAGTTAGTACATCATTTGGCAGTAGCAATAGTCAATTATTTACACTCTGGCTGTGGCAATAACGGATAGAAAAGTCTTGTTAGTTACAAGTTTGGATGTGGCAAAAAAAAACACCCAAAAAGTATATAATTTTTCCAGGTGATAATGTGTCACAACTCACATTCCTAGACAATGTTATGAAGCATTATCAGCTAATCCATTTTAAGTCTCCTTACAAGCCTAAAGTAAAACATCTTCAGATTGGCTCACGTTCTTTCCCTATTCAAAAGGATGTTAAGTCCTGTCAACCATGCGGGGTCATTTCAGGACAAACAAATTTTAAATCACACCCTTTTGGAACCATATGACAAGGATGTAGTGCACAAAGTGTGGGGTGGATGGACAGTACTCATAAGCAACACCAGAAGAGGAACCAAGCTCAACCACAGCTGATCCTTTCAGAAGTTCACACATCAAAAGCTCACCCCATGTCATTGCCTCTTCCAACTCAGAACTCTGCACAAATGATACATCCTCAAAGTCAACCCAAGGAGAAGTGGTATTTCTCCAAAGGGCTACAAAATTAAAACCTCTTCAAGCCACTACTTAACCCATCGCAGTACACTCGTCTGTTGCCAAGTGTCTGAACCTCTTAAGCCCTGTTAGTATTTTGAGAAATAACAGAACCCATTCATTGCATGAGAAATAACAGAACCCATTCATTGCACAAACAGCCTACCTTTTGAGGACACAGCCTGTTTCAACAAGACAGGCAATCATCCTCAGTTTCGGCCAGTTCATTTTCGAACAATGGAAAATGTACACAAATCACAATATGGAGAGTACACACAAGTACACAATATTGCATGTAGCTTTGTGATTATTAACTTTTATCCATCTTTTGTCACAAAGCAGAAACTCTTACCTTTCCCACTCCTTGTCAATAGTTGCAGCTTCCTTGGTCAACCCCCCCCCCCCCCCCCAACTGCTGGGTCTAACCAGCTATCACCCCACCCCCGCCCCCCCCACAAACAAAAATGGGACTCAATACTGTAGGACTGAAATACAACACTCGCCGATGACGGGACTCCCCCCCCCCCCCCAAAAAAAAAACAACAACTCAGTACCGTACTACTGAAATAGGACACTGGCCGATGATGGACCCCCCCTCCCCCACCCCCCAACGTGCCGGATCTAATCAGCTATCACCCCACCCCTCAAACAAAAACCGGACTCAATACTGTAGGACTAAAATACGACACTCGCCGATGACGCCCCCCCCCCCCCCCCCCCCAACAAAAACGGACTCAATACCGCACTAAAACGGACATTGCGGATGACGGACCCCCCCCCCCCCCCCCCCCAAGGACTCAGTTCCGTACTCGTGAATCTCAGTTCCATACTAGTGAAATCGCACTCGCCGATGATGTGACCCCCCCCCCCCCCAATAGACAATACCGTACTAGTGACATACGACACTCGCCGATGACCCCCCCCACCTCCCTCCAAAACAAAAACGGACCAAATACCGTACTACTGAAAAACGACCTCCTGTGGCCTCTCGGCGCCCGTACCTTACAAAACGCAACGTTTTTGGAGAACAATTGGTCCATTTTCAGAGAACAGTGGAGCTAGACGACCGACGAAAAGCTGCTTTATGAGAAAAAAAACTGTAATCAAGTTCATCGGCTTTTACAGGCTATATTTATCTACAACCTCCACCCATTGCAAAAATCGACCAACCTGGAGGAGGGCAACCGATAACCCCCCCCCCCCCCCCCTTCCTTCTCTCTAGTCTTTCTTCTTTAATATATTTTAAGCCGACAATATTAGTTTCGGATTTCTGTGGTGTCCTTATGGTAAGGTGGCCATCTACAGACAACTGCATCCACATTTTTCCTTTAGACGCTTTTAGCTCGATACCGTTCACGTCACTCGGATCTGCATGTACAGCTCGTCTAACTTAGCTCGAATTAACGTGTAGCGCTGCGATTAATAAGGCTGAATTCTCCGTCTATACTTCATCTGCATGTGGAAAACCCAGCTGAACCATGGTAAATCTTGATCCTCAACCCCCCCCCCCAAAAAAAAAAACACAACCCCCAAAACCACCACCATGGTCACTCATCGGCGACGTTAACATCAACAGATACCCCTTGGCAAGTCCCCTCCACCTGTTTCGACCTTCATTATAGCGACACCACGTGGATGATACCCAACACATAAAACAATAGCGACATGAAAACATGTGAACAAAAACACACAAACCACCTAACAACTGACGGCAACAAAAAGAACACCCATTCTGAATCACGCACCCATTCTGAATCACGTCAAAAACGCAAACAACGTTCCCCTGCACCGCACACACAGAGAAAAACAAGACGTCCAGTCACACTCAAAGGTGAAATACTTCCAGTTTTACCTTCAATCTCCAGTGACACGGAAATTAGGTCAAGGTCAACAAACTAGCACAAGGTCGAAAACTGTTTTTCTTTTAAATCATTATCCGTGCTACAGGTATCGTACAAACTTTTGAAAGCTTTTCGGGATGGCGATGCAACAACACATGCTTAGAACACTTCCCGGAGCCCCAGCCATAAAGCGTCGCATCCACAAGCAGAACCGGGAGGTCGGGGGTCTGGGGGGAGGAGGAGGAGGAAGGCAAGAGCTGATTCACAGAAACCCAAGAAAAACCCTCAAATAGAACACAAAAACCAACTACGTTTTGAATAAAGCAGTCTTTTGTTTGTTGTTTTTCGGAGCCAAGGAAACCGCTTCTCTTCGACTGGCGAGTACCTGCACAAAAACCAAAACCAAATCAGTCACCACGCCACATGCCAACCCTAGTTGTCAAAGGCCTCCCTTGTACCGTTGGGTACGAGATTACGATGTGGACGCAAATTTGGGGAAAGCAACGAAAATGGGGGTCATTGCGGCATTGCAGACGTTTCTGTAGTTCAGACCGAAAAATAAAGTTGCCGAGACAAGTTCAGTGTAGCACCTGCCGAATTAAAGAATTCCGGATTCTTCATTGCTAGTTTCAGTTCCCATATGGTTCGTTGTACATAAGCTGCAGTTCCTCTGCACGATGCTTTTGGCAGTTGCATTCCGTCTTCGTGGGTATGCGGTTTGAATATATTGTAGCTGTCCGAAAAACGTAAAAACTAATAAAAGGCCAGGTGGCACCACTGTAATTCACGCTGTAAGATCGACGATGATGAAGTCCGCACTTAGTAATTACAACCACAACCATCCCACTTGCGTTGTTTTACTAAAGATTTATTTAAAAAATCATTCAAATACTGCCTGTGCGTCACGCCAAGGTGGATTTGACATTTGACGGAACTGGCCTCCCCCTTCCCCCACCATTATTCTCCAGCATGTTCAAATCAAAAATCCGTTGGCTCGCTGTCACATCCACTGAGCAGGCTACCGTAGCGCAGAGTTCCAGCACACTTCCTCTTGTGGTCCTTTCGCTTCTGACAGAACGCTCTTTCTTCGTTTCTGACGTCTGTTTTAGGCAACAACTTCCTGCCGGTCATTTACGTCTTCGTGAACTGGCTTTATGTCTGTTTCACTAGCGTGGTACCGGCAAGATGCCAATTAATATTAAAGATCAGTTTAAACAACATGTGTAGAGTGCGGTGTCCATTCAGTAACTTTTCTTAACTGATGCAAGACTTGGTGGTGTAGCAAGGAACGCCAGAATCGCGAGAAGCCACCCGAGTGAAATACTCGTCAATACACATTCGCTCGTCTAGTAGTTCAACCAGGACATCCCCTCAACATTGTAATTGAAAGGGCAGGTTTGACAGATACTGGTTATGTACATTAAAGGGGATCCCCAGCAAAGTCACAAGCTAGCCTGAAAACGTACAAAATGATTATGTGCACAGACTTAATCTGCAAGCACCGTACAGTTGTCCATTCAATACTTACGCAAGAGAGGGGCAGTTTTTGCTTCGAATTTGAGCTCCTCTGGCAGGGCGTTGCCATGCCGGTTCTCTGTTAACCACGTAAGGGGAGAAAAAAAAGTTGGTTCGCGGCAGACACATTTGCCACACATGCCCGCCTTGTTCACGACAGATTTTAACAGACACCACCATAATCGACTGAAAGACTGCTGCTGCATCTTCTTTATTTTTTTTATACTGTTTAAAAAAAAAAAAAAATTTTTAAACAACCCATTTCTTTTAACAGTACCCATGATGTTTCTTCGTTTGAAGTTTCCCTTTAAATACCGGTTGAAGTTAAAATCGAAGAGAAAAGTCGCTGCTTGACAGGCGAGACATGCGACAGTCCAGCCACACCACCAAGTCTCGCTTCCTCCACCTTCGTGCGGACTCAGCTCTGCGTGGGCCGCATGGCGACTGCGATGATGGCCTTCTGGTTGCACACTGCCAATCGGGAAACCCAACGGCCCTGTAGACAGCCCACTGACACACGATTATGGGTAAAGACACTTCAGTACATCTCCCTTTAATTTACTGGTTAGCACTAGACTTCGACTGAATGGACTATGGTATTCTGATGACGCTTAACAACCATTGCTAGCGCTGGCAGACTCCATTTATGACAATGGCCGGGACTTGGGAATTTTACTGCTAGACCCGAGATCTACACTGGATCTCGCCGGCCCTTTTTCAGAAATGATGCAGTCACACTTCAAGTTCTTATTCACGCAATGACACTTCGCTGGGTAAAAGTACTGCCGAGCAATACTCTACGAGGTATTGTCCCTCCTGAAGAACACCATCACTCGAGTGATTTTATTTCGCGGGGACCGCCTTTCGCATTCATCCTGTCACTGGCGTTTGTCCAGAGCAAGTTCACACCGATTTGCAGCAAATCGAATGAACAACTGGGAGAGTGACTACGCATACGCACAGGATTCAGTCACGTTCACTCAACCAGAAATAACTCGGCCTTTTACGCCTAGTCAGCACTCAACAACAAAAACATATATATTTGTTAAACTGAAAAGGTTGGGCCGACCCGCGTGTTTCTATTGTATGTAATTAGGTCACGTTTGCACATTCTGCTCCCTTCAGCACCCCAAAAGAAATACAAAGCTGAATGAAGGTCACTCATGCACCATGTCCATCGGACAGATGAACTGGGCAGTAATAAGAAGAATGAACAAATAAAACGAGGTTTACGTTCTTTCGTGTACGTTCTTGGTCGTTCCGTCGTCGTCGTCGCGTCTTTGTGAAACGAACAGATCTGTCACTACGAACTCTCAACTTTTGTTGTTAACCACTGTACTGACGTTATGAAATAACCGGGCGTCTTCACAGACAGACGGGCCAGCACACAGGCTCGTATTAATCATTCGCACTCTTGCTTAAAGCTAAAAACAGTTAACAATGATCATTTTCGAACTTCAATAGTTGTTAAACGGCTATACACGCCACTGTCATGATGACACGCATGCGCGTGTCCGACGATGCCTCGTCCAGAGATGGTCCTGTGCGGTTGACGAGACGTTGAAATCCAATAACCAACCAACGGTGCCGTTCACACAGCCGACGTGGCAGTCATCATCCGCCTTTAGCAGAACTACCTTCTCAACACACGTTTTATCCAAAGTCGACCTTTCACCAAGCAGGAGAGATCAAAACATATTTTTTCTTCTTTTAAACCAAGCATGTTGTTCAAAACTGCTCCACATCAGCGAGGGTGTAGAAAATACCGTCACTTGAAGTGTCACGGCTGGTCTAACTGCTTCCCCCGGCCTCTTTGACCTGTTCCTCTGGCGACGGGCGTACGGAGCTCTCGTGCCCGAGGGCGTGCGTCGTGCAACACTGCAGAACTAGGTAGGACACGTTGTGTGCAGCCAGTCCTCCTGTCCCTCACGAATAAAATCAAGTTTAGAAAACTGAACATGAAATCAAGGAAGCATTTTAGAAGAAAATCACAGATTTGCAGTTTTAATTTCGAGGTCTTCTATACCTGTTGAACACTTGTTTCAAGAAGGAACTACACAGTTCCTTTAAATGGAAATCGAACGGTTAACTGAAGCAGCATCGACAGGACATGGGTAATTGGATTTTAAACGCCCAGTCACTTATGATAAACACATCGATTGGAATGATAAAAATAAAAATAAATCGTTCCGTTCCCTATGCGGGTGATGTGACGTTAAACTCCAAAGAATTCACTCACTGATCGTTCCGCTTGATAAAAATGGACATTTGAACTCGTGTAAAGGCGACCGCTACCACCGGTTTTGTGCCCAGCAGTCTGTATTAGTGACGTAAGAAACAAGACTGGCTTGTGTGGCAAAAGAATAAGTGAAAATGTCACAAACAACCCCCCCCCCTTTTTTTTATTTTATAATACTGCATACGGGCGACGAATATCAAAATCGGGGGGAAAAGAAAAGAAAAATGTTTGTATAAATGTTGATATAATGGGCAAATGAAGCAAGCAAAAGAAAATATTTGCAAACTTTCTACGTTTACTGGCCAACTTGCGCCTTTGACTCGGTTCTCCTTTAATGAGTCCAGTTAAAAGATCCATTTTCTTTCGTAGCCAACTCCAGGACGGGTCCATATACAATCTACAACGGCCATGGCGTGCATGGAGAGGCGGCACGCGGCGTTTATTTCCGAATGCATCATGGTATCAACAACCTGGAATGCCGTCGAAGGCGGGGCAGGAGGTATAAACAACGGGTCTGTCTTGGGCCTGAAGCACTGCGGCACCATTAATAAGAAACGACACCTGTTGGGAAACAAAGGGCCATTCTGGGCTCCCCATTTTAACGACTCTAGAGGGTAGACTCACCCCTGTATTGCAATTCAAAAGGTTATCCGTTTTGTTTTGTTTGTTTTTTGTATTTAGGAAGCTTGTGTTACAACTCCACTTTGCGTGCATGAAGCACCAAATTTGGGATTGGAGAGATCGTACACATGTAAACACTGTAGTCACTGACTGAAAATGACAATGCGCGTGACCTCGTTGTTTGTTCGACGTTTTGCACTTATTGTCTGCACCGGTTTGTCTGTCTCGGTGAAAAGTCGGTGAACGTCGTCACCTGCTAGAAAGACTTTTTAAAGGAGTATTTTCACGCCTTACTACTTACTGATTTTAAAGAGTAAATTTCGCGCACAGAATTAGTGTCAAGAGTGAATTTGAGGTCCTAGTGTGTGAATACGCACATAGCAGTTTTTTGTTTTGTTTTGTTTTTTCCCGGGAGCCCTCGGCCGTTATTGAACTAAACACGCAAGTTGTACACACAACGATGCAAGGGAACGCCTTTGACGATTCACCGACATTGGATTTCTTCTACTCAGTGAAAGGGCCAGCGTAACTTTCTTTTCCGACATAAAATTAGTTCTTGTATGCTCACACGGTAATAAACTCTCTCCTAGCGCGCAAACGGGCCCGGCGAAACCCATCGTAAATGGGTTTACTTAAGGTACTTAAGTTTCCCAAAGTTTCCACGAAAGTTTGTAATAAGTAGGTGTGAGTGCTTGTGTTGTTCTTGTTTGGAAATCGTGTCACGAAAGTTTCGAAGAAGTAGGAGTGGGTATGCGAGATTTTTGCTTCTTTTGAAATCACGTCGTATAAGGTCAGTAATGAGCGACCCACGTTCAGAACAATTATAAACAGACGACTCCTCCCGTACCATTTAGACTCAACTAAACCACCCCACATAATCTTCATCAGATTAAACTGACACATTAAAATCTAACACGGTAAGCACCATTCCGTTTAGTGCCATTTTCAGCAATTTGTATTCCCCAGTCTAAAAACACGGTCATCTCGAACTGCAACTCATACCCGTCCCGAATAAGCCTTACGGTTTCTGTGGACGTTAAGCACCACGTTTACTTACTGCAACTCAACAATACCTACATGTAAACGTTTTGTTCAAGTCTTAGTTTTAAAAAAGATACGGAGAGAGAGCGGAGAGAGAGAGAGAGAGAGAGAGAGAGAGAGAGAGAGAGAGAGAGAGAGAGAGGTTTTTAACCATCTTTCATTTAGGCATACAGACGCCAGAGCCCTGAAAATAAAAATGCAATTATGTTCCAGGAAGTAACGAGTCCAAAAAGGAGAGAGAGAGAGAGAGAGAGAGGAAACGAAAGTGTCCATTTAGTTTACACGAAAGACCAACCAATCCTTCGTATACTACCACATGCAATAGTTTATTCAACTGCTGTTGAACCATGTTCTTCAGTCCAGTCAATGCTATTCTCATTAGGCAACCGAAATAGTAAGCGCTCTTCGCAAACTGAACGTGCTAAAAAACAGCTCACCTACATCCTGTAAAATTGTTTCAAGAGTGCGTGATCAACACTCGACGCATTAATGATGGGGAACACGCAACTTTACTTGTCCCTCCACGACCTTTTAAATAGGTCAAGATCTTATAACCTAGTATTAATGTGTAGTCTAATCGTCAGGGTTGGGAATCAACTGGCGGTCCCCCCAAAAACAACAACAAAAAATAACAACAACACAAAAAAACAATAGATTTTGCGAAATGTCGATGCAGTATCATGATCTACCAACACTGAACTAGATCACTGCGACTTCAGAATACTGAGGTCAAGATCACAAAAACTGACACTGGCGTGGAGAACGACGATTGTCACGCAAAATCGAGATACAAACAAAAGTTCCGTGCTCTTCAAGAACAAAATCAAAAGAACGAATAACAGTGCGCGCGATCTCGTTCATGTACAACTTTTGACCCCGAAATTAGGTCAGGTTTTGGAGCTCAGCGCAGACTGCATCATGCCCTAAATTTTTACCCGACGATAAAAAAACCAAAGCACCATTTTGACCATGAAATTAGGTCAGGGTTTGGAGCTCAGTGGAGAGTGCATCATGCCCCAAAGTTTTACCCGACGAGAACGGGAAAAGCAGATTCCCCCAGCGTCGCCGTTTTTGACGATTTGCGGCACTCGCCGGGAGGAACCTGGACTGTGCCCCCTAACAAAAAGTTATCGGATCCCCCGCCCCTTTTGCCAGCATCACAAAATCCAAGTGTTTCCTGGAGCTACGTCGAAATAGCAGTACAGGGTCGTCTTATAACGAAAGAAACTACCTTACCTGCTCGTGTGGACATAAACCTAGGATCGTCATTTTCTTGAAGTCACCGCCGCCGGAAACCTTCGACGATTCGCACGGACCCCAAATTGGACACAATTTCGCAACATAGCATGTATTACGTAGCCATGTAAATGGGATTATCAGTCTGAAATAAATGCTGATCAATGTATACAGTACGCAAGCACATGGGCCAATATTTGCGCAAAATGCAACGATTCGTGGCACAAATAATCATGCATAACCAGTTCTGTGCCGGCCACTATGTGAGCGAGCGAGAGAGCTCATCACCATCTTTTACATATCATTTTCGCGTTTGGGAATATATAAAAAATCCCATGGGGTGGGGGGCGCATGACCCCCCCCACCCGAGTCGTAGACACTTCACATGCACTCAACTTCAGTACACAGCAAAACCCGCTTTAAGGTGAATGGGAATTGTAGGCCTATGTCTAATTCTCACGTCGAAATGCAACACCAAAATCCAGATGAAAGCTACGGGGAAACGTGTGTGTGAAAGAGAGAGGGGGGGGGGGGGCATTGTGGCATCGCGTTCAGTCTCCAGCAGCAGACCTAGTCGACAACTACGGCAACCAGATTAGAGAGAGCGGGCGGAGGGCGGGAGAAAAAAAGCGGGGTGTGTGTACACATCACTACTGTGATGATCGGCTGGTGTTCGCTGACCTATTTAGGCGGTTTCTGTAGCCGCGCCAGGATTTTCGGGTTACATTTATTTTAGTGTGCGTGTGTTGTTTGTATGCGCATGCGCCTGCGTGTGCACTTGTAAACCACAAGTAGTTGGTGAAAGAGTCGGCTACAAAAACACCCCCCAAAACACAACCACCGCCTGTCCTGCACGAAACGGATCTCCGGCAAACAGACACAACCACACACGGCGTCAAACGAGAATCATTTGTCAGTGGCCTGCTGGATTCTGCATACACCCAGAACGCGCATTTCTGTCAAATAGACTGTTCGGCCTAGCAAGCCGATTGTCAAACAAGTTTTTTTTTTTTTTTTTTAAGCAAGCGCACAAACCGTCACAGTCTAATTATTTTTAAGAAAAAGGAACACTGTTCCCAGTTTTCCTAAACACCTAGGAATAAACTGCTCGACGTCCGTGTTTATTTTGTCTAGTTTTCAAGCAGCAGACGTCACGTCATAAAAGGTCTTCATACCCAGTGGGGAGGCTTCACAAAATTGCAATGCTTGCAGTGGCACAGTACATCCAATGCCTGAATTCTATAATTGGCATTGTCCATTCTGCAACTTGACTAAAAACAACAACAAAGCATAACCACCAAAATCCATGGAATAATTTTCAAATGTATGGATGTTAGCCAATCTGTGGACGATAACCGTTATATCCAATTTCATGATTACATCAAGTTCTCGAGGTAACAGGTGTTACATGCATCTCCTTTTCCTTTGGTTGCAAAGTTCCACAAAATCTTGTATCTGCATCATGTATAAGAAACACTTTTAGTCTGCTTTCATTGCAGCTCTTCCTGTCAACAAATAACAACAATTATTAGCATGATCATGATGTTTCACAACACTATTTACAGCAATGAAGCAGCAGAATTATACACAAGTTATAACTGATATCTTGTCAAGAAAAGATGAGTCAAGTATGTCAACAGTTTACTACTAAATTGCAGACTTGGTATTCTGAAGGGCATACATTTTTCAGCTGGTGCACTACCTGGAACCAAAAAAAAAACAGCACCAAGAACAGGACTCTGAAGATGCTGCTTGCTATGCACCTCTGAAAACAAGCCTGTAGTTTTCAGAATTAGACAGGGTAAATGAAAACAAACAACCTTAAGCAAGAAAAGCAAATGCTTAAGCCACTCCCACTAGTATCAGGTTTAAACATTAAATGAAAACAGTTGTTTCTGACACTGTAGCTTCACACCTTCACCTAAAACACCTTCAATTACAACAGAATAAAAACCAAACTGGGGAGAAAAAACTATTTTCTTCCTTACACTACAGTCATCCTGAGATGACCCTAGCCTGCAATCAACTGGGAATTAAAATCCAAGAACTAAAATAACTTACTCTTCTAATAGGTTACACCAGACACACTGTTACATCACACAGGTCTAATGTGGAAACATAAATATTAAACAATCACAACAGAAGAAAAGCAAACACTTGCTGAACAAAAAAATCCCAGAAAATGCAGCTATCGTTTTCTTTGGAAGTGGTATGAAAATGAAAGCTCAATAGAGGTGATCATCATGCAAAGTTTGAAAGATCCTATCTGAGTGAACAAACCATCATAAGATGACCCTGTGTGGTTGACAGGATGTTAAAATCCAATTGTTAACCCACTTAAAGCCCATATTAAACTTTCACATATTCACCAAATGCAGTTCTAACACACAAAGCATTTCTTGTGATAATGTCACACATTAAACGATCAATGAATACTAAAATAATAAAATAAAATTGAAAAAAGAATTTGATCAAATTTGCCAACATGCGACTTTATGTGATGCTGAAACACAGTCAAGCACCAGTTTACAGTGTCACTTATTCAAAGCCACACAGGTAGGGTGTGAGTGTGTTTAGCTGTAACCTGCTACCTGCAGAATGACCAGGATCTTTTATGCGCTAATGCGGTAACACAGGGGTGGAACATGCTGAAATAGGAGTCAGCACAGAAAGTCGACCCTGGAGAACAAACCTCTCCTGCTGCTCCCATGGGGTTTTGAACCTAGGTCCTTTTGATCGCAAATCTGGTACTGTAACCACCGAGTTATCACCACTCCCGTTATAGTCCTTGAAACTTGGTAAAAGCATTACATTTATGAGAATGATTATTATATCCATGTATCAAGATGACCAATGAAAGTTTGAACTGGACTACATACATCTAGCAAACAATGGGAATTAGTTGCACTATTAGTTGAATTTAGAACTGCCACTGTGACCTTGAAATGTGGTCAAAGGTCACTAAAGTGGTATGCATTGGTAAAGTTTAGTACTACCAGTACCATAGTCCCAGAACCGCTGCACAAAGTTCATCACATTTGACGTTTTTGTCACATCCAGCTAGGAAGCCCAACAACAATTGTTACATGCACTCAAATTTGTTATGCGGGTAAAACAAAAGCCATCACCTGACATTTTGAATAGTTTTAGCAATGGCTTGTGCTGGGCAAGCAAATGCAACAAGAACAAACAAACAAAATATATCCATGCACCAAATCATACATCTCCTCAGATCGTTTCACTGGCTGCCTGTCCAAGCACACAAGTTATTAACTCTTTTGTCAGTAATAGTTCCTTTTCTCTGATACAAGTTTACAACCCTGGTTTACGTCTCAGTGCCTGATCCTCTTCAGGTGTATTCTCCGTCAAAGCTCCATTCCTCTTTGGATTCCAGAACTATATGCATTCCACATGTTAGACCAAAACATTTGGACATCAGCATTTCCTATGCTGCTCCTTCCATCTGGAATTCTCTGCCTTGTAAAATTAGACATATTCACCAATTCAGTCAACCATCGTATTTAAAATCACTTTGTTCTGAAGACTCATCTGTTTAAAACATACTAGTGTACTACTGCCGGTGTGTGTGAATGTAACTTAGGTCTTGCTGTTTATCTTTTTTTTTAAATTTGAATCGCTTGTTGTCACTCTTATTGTCATTTTCTGCTTGTGGTGTCTTAACATGGGTGTACTTTATATCTGAATTCTGTACAGTGCTCCTATCTGTATTATTAAATGTTTTGTGCTTTACCAATATTTGCTGATTATTAGGATTAAAGACAGAAACAGAGTTGATGCTGGCAACTCTCCAAACAAATAAGTACTAACAAAGCCACGTCTTCTCGTCATGATCTTCCAGTCAGTAAGAAGAAAAAGAAATCTTGTATATAATGCTTCACTGGAATTAAAGGGTATCACCTGTAAATGCTCAGAAGCAATCTGAAGTTAATTAACTTGCCTCTTAGTCTTAATGCCCACTCAACCACAGTCACAATTATCAGGGTGAAACGCAACTCATCAAAGCGCAAGTCTGGTTCAAAGGAATCAAACCAAAAGCCAGTTGAACTTAGGACACAGTTTGGACAGCTTTTTTCTTTTCCAACAAGTACTTCAGAACTGGCACATCCAGCTATGAGTCTGAGAGAAGACAGTCCAAGCCCCTTCCCATGACACCACTGAGGGTGTCATGCCTGGTGTGCAACTCTGAAACACAAAGCTATTCTTATTTCTGTTTTCCTCTCTGCCTCTGGCCTTTAAAAAAATCCACATAAAATATTCTTAATAAAACATACTTGAAAAAACATTAATATTCTCATTTCTATTTCCCTAGTTTCAGCATTCCCTGCAGGCAAAGTAAAGGTTTAACAAAAAACATTGTAATCTGGACATGAGAACACAACTGAATTTTTAATCAAAAGCACTGTCCCCACTGAACATATTTCATCAGTTCCATACGCCTTGGGCTGAAGCTAAAAAACAACATTAAAAACAAACAAACAAAATATTCTATCATATGTGTCAAGACAGTAAACATGCAGTTTTGGTGCACAGCACGGCAGACCCAAAATTTGGACACAATTCATCAAGTTTTTCTTCTGGAAGTGGAACATTCACATGACACCTATTACTACGACTGTATGGGGTCATTACATGTAAAAATAAAACATTTGCCGACTGACATCCTCCATTAAATAACCGTAAGGGAGACAAGTCATACACTGGAGTAATACTGGCACTGGGATCATCCACTGTAGTAATACTGGTGCTGAGGTAATCTTTTTACAATTTATTTTTAGAGGAATACCAGCTTCAGGTAATACTTTTTTCTTTTTTTCACCGACTGCCTAGTACCCATATTGCTCCTGTGTCATTTAAATGACTAACAGTCCTGACAGTCAAATAATCAAAATGCCTCACACAGTTGATGATGTGTACACAAATCTGACACAGTAAATCACAAGAACGATAGATGCTAAGGAGTTAGTTTTTTAATGCTTAACATAATAACTTCATCCTATGTGTCATGCTCAATGATGTCACAAGTGTTCCAGATAAACCACAAATCATATCCAGAATCTGGGCCTGCCACACTATGCACTGTACTTGCATGTTTGTAACCCATGAACATTAATCTGCTGTTCTAAGTTTATTTGCTTTAAAAGTTATTTTATTTGCTTGAAAAGTTATCTGAAATTTTTGTTTTAACTAAATTTAATTTTGCTTCAAGTGTTCATTTATCTTCCAAACATAATCAAATTATTTATTGTACTAAGTGTTCATCCTCAAAACATAAAAATGACGGGTGCATAATTACATCACCGTTTTATTGCTATTATTTTTAGTAGGCTTTACCACACAACCACAGCTGTAATGATAACCGACACAGGATCATTTTTCAGGTAATTCAATATTTGTGTTCAGTGGGACTGAAAACTGAGCACATCTGTGTCGTCAAAACGCCACACCTCTTAGCAACGGTATCTAGGCACACCATATAAGGAAAACTAGTGCAACTGCCCGACCTACTTTTGCAATAAAATCCAGAACTGCAACAACAAACCAAACACATACACTAGCTGAAACAGAATAATTGGCAAAACTTAGTAAGCAACTCCACACAGCAAATCTCCGTGAAGATGAGCGGAAGACAATTCACAAGCAATGTGTGCCCCCATGTGGGCGACGAAACCCAGACGACGTGCAGACTCAAACCAATATGGCGGCTTTCCTCAGTGACCTGTCGACGAAAATGCGCTTCAGTCCAGTCACAACATGAACATCCCTACAATATGCCTCATGGTTTCATAACTACTTTATCACCTCTTGTGATACACACAACGTAAAGTCGGTAATAAGTTTAACCAACAAAGAAAATAAACGCGGTTGCATGTTGCGATATGACCGTCACCCCTACCCTTCGAATGGTCTATCACATGACTCGTTTACTACCGAGTTCTTCCTTTCTCCCGAGTTAAATTCAACGATCAAAACCTTCTCTAAAGTGCAAGAATATGTCATACAGCAATAACTTTCGCTGTGATGAGAATTTTGTGCTCATTTGGCACAACTATCTTTGACTTAGTGCCTGACCCTGAATTTGCTGAGAATGATGCGGGTGCAAAGAACTGGAACGCGCCAAACTGATCCTCCGAGCCTTAGTCTTTCGTCAGTGCTCTGGATATTAAGCAAAATCAAATCAGACTTTAAGCGAAAAGATTGATATTTAGCCTGGATTTGCCATTATTCCTGAAATAGAGCTAAAGTACGTGAAGCGCTCGATGAACTTTTTCACTAAATGACATCATAAACGAACAGGGTAAGCTCGATGGGATAAAAAGCTTTTTTTTACAATCCGTAATAATTCAGCGGCAAAATATTGGCTGCTTATACAAATGTTTGAAACTCCACAAAGATTTTGACAAAGATTTGGGCAAACCTTACGAGGTATTTTCAATCATTTCAAATATGCTGCCTTCTATATTGGGAATTAAACTTTATACCCTTTCGAGCTACATACGGCCCTGTCCCACGTGCCCCATGCTCATGAAGGAGAGTAGTAAATAAAAGTTATCGTTATTATTAGAATGAGCAATATTAACCTTAAATTAGGTTGATGCAATCACGTATATATTTTATCTAGAAAGAGACCATACATATTTTGATTTTATTATTGTCTAATGGACAAAAATGGACAATTGTTTTTCTTGGTTTGGATGGTACCATTTTCCTGAAAAGGTGCTAAAATGGCATATTTACCTTTGATTAAAACCAAACCAAATTGTTGTTCATTAGCCAATCCTGAAGAGTTCCTCATTTTTATAATGATAACCACAGTTGTTAGACAACGAACAATTTACAGAGGAGAATATGTCTTGCTGATAACTTTTTTTGAATGTTTACATTTTGGACATAGTACTGTCACCCCTCCTCTATTTTTGGTAGCAAAATTCTGTCGGTTTACCAAAACGTTTTGTGTGTCCGAGACAGATTCAACATGGCATCCGTGGTCTCAAGGTTGACGTGTTCTGGTAGAACTGTCATGTCAAAGTTTTTGGTAAGGAGTCATAGCATGGGCGGCCTGCTTACTGGACTATATTTTAAGCAATATTTTAGCTTTGGACCCCTCTGGTTCATTCTTTCTGTACTATGTATATATATATATAATGTGTCCTCAGGTTCGCCAGTTACTCGATAGTTAAGGATTAGGATAATGTAGTCCATGTCACTTGTCAGAATTAGGTGGATTATGGAAACACCAAAATAACTCAGCATGTACTAAGTGTCAGGATCTTCAGAGTGTAGAAGTTGGACACTATAAGGAAGCAGATGAAGAAAACAGTATGGCTGTAGTTTCTAGTTCTCTAGGCTAGGTCCAATTTAGCAGTAACACTAACAGCTCCTTTGCTTTTAGGGTGGGGGTGGGGGGTGTTTTTTGTCCTTTAATTTTAAAGTACTACTGAGACAGCGTGACATCTCATTTTGAAGGACCCAAGCTGCTCCCACTCCAGGCTGTTCAAGGTCACTCAGGACCATTAGATTTAAAAGGATGACATAAAAGCCCCGGTCAGTTTTGAATGGAACCTCCTTCCCTTGGCTATTTCTTCAGCCTCTTCATTCAATTCATTCCAGAGTCAACTAGGCCACAGTCTTCACAACCTGCAGCCAGTCGCCACACCTCTATGAACATCAGGTTCATGTATAGGACATGATAGGTTTATTAACGTTAGATTAGCTGTCGTGTTTAAATTCTAATATTTTAATAACACCCAAGGCACTGACCGTGACCACCTTTTAAACACACATCACAGCAGGACTTGCAACACTCTGGCAGAGCCAGACAGGAAGAAGAAGGAGAAATGGGAGGGGGGGGGGGGGGAATGATCTCTATTGCCCAATATTTAAGTATTATTATTAACCTGCTTAGTACATCATGGGTCATAATGGACCCATAGACCAATGTCTTGTGCAGGACAAGAAAAAGAAACAGCAAAATTGATGCTGTCATAAATTTCAGATGCTAATTTGTCACTCAAATTTGTTTACATAAAAAAAAACTAAAAAAAACAGAACGATAGATGACTAAGAGTAAGATATACACATTTCTTACATCATGGGTGAAATCTGATTCATACTCTAGCTGGGCCAAAACACAGTTATCCTGTATGAAAGGCATGGGTTCAAAATGACTGACATTGTGGGCACTGTATAGTCTAAAGTGCATTTATTTTCTGATGTAAACAAAAATCTGAAACAGGAATGACCTACTGCTAGCATTCTAAAACAAGATCCAAATACATAAAAGGTTCAGAAGAATGGTATTTATTAAGACAAAACATAACTTGCAAATGTTTGGGCTAATCCTCTTTATTAAGACCTACAAAGCAATACTTGAACAACAGTTAAATGGTGAAAAATGAGACGGAGAGTTACGTCTTTGGTTGAGCTGTGTTGTTTTCATGTCCAGTGCTTAGAAGAATCAATTTCATGTCCTGTGTTTGGATGAGGTCAACAAATCTCTAGTAAGAAAAGAATTGACATCTGAAATTTCAAGGTGACAGCATAAATTTTGCAGTTTCTTCTTCTTGTCCTGCACAATTCATCATGCGGTGACCCTGTGTGGTTGATGAGACATAAAAATCCAAGAACCAACCAACCCTGGCCCTGGGTCACTGCATGATGAATCACACATCCAGTTGCTTCATAGTTACCAGGATTAAACAGGAGTCATCAAAATACAAAGGCTGGCTCACATTTCTACACCCCCCTCCCCCAGAATGCCCAAGCCTTATGTGCTCTTTTAACAGAGGTAATATTCAAGGGACTAACTCTTCAAAGAATTGTGTTTGATGTTTGTGTATACATGTATATGTTGTTTTATGTTTGTATAGGGATTAATTTAGTGGATGGACTTCAGCAGAGTTTTGAAATGTACATTTGTTTATGATAGAGTTTGATTGTCCTGGGGGGACCCTGTGTGGTTGATGAAATGTTAAAATCCAGTTATTATCACATTTCTGCACACACAGTAATTAAAACATCAATATTTTCAACTGGGAAAGATATTTCCAGGCAGATTCCCTGAGATGAATTCAGTCAAATCAATTATTCATAATTTACGGTTTCTTTTTTTGTGTTATGAATCTATGATGCACAATAACACACGATTCAATAACTGTCTATATTCTGCAAGCAGTGATATAATAATATGATAAGGAAATGCAGCAACTTTCAGAACACTCTAGGAATTAGTGCAATAACAGCTCAGTAGTACTCAGTTCTTTGAGCGGTCCTGTTCTGTGTACGAGTAATAGAATTTGAGTTTATTTCTGTTGCAGGTGCTGAATCATCCTGCAAACAGAGGGATCATATTGATTCATAACAAGAGTAGTTTGTTTTTTGTTGCAGATGCTGAATCATCCTGTGAACAGAGGGATCATACTGATTCATAACAAGAGTAGTTTGTTTTTTGTTGCAGATGCTGAATCATCCTGCAAACAGAGGGATCATAGTGATTCATAACCAGAGTAGTTTGTTTTTTGTTGCAGATGCTGAATCATCCTGCAAACAGAGGGATCATAGTGATTCATAACAAGAGTAGTTTGTTTTTTGTTGCAGATGCTGAATCATCCTGCAAACAGAGGGATCATATTGATTCATAACCAGAGTAGTTTGTTTTTTGTTGCAGATGCTAATCATCCTGCAAACAGAGGGATCATATTGATTCATAACAAGAGTAGTTTGTTTTTTGTTGCAGATGCTGAATCATCCTGCAAACAGAGGGCTTACAACAAGTGTAGTTCGGGCTCAGTGTATATCAGCAGATGATGAAAATGCAGAAAAGGGAGACGAAGAAGTGCCAGCAAAACCCAAGCGTTTAGTCGTTGATGCCGAAACCAGTATACGCTACATGGAAAGCAGTGGTAAATTTTATTGACAGTTTTTTTACTAGCATAAAATATAATCCTGACCATTATGTATGCAAGTCTTGTAGTATAGATCTGGTATTTATCAACTCTTTCTGCCTTTACTTTGATTAATTCCAGTGTCACAAATGGCACCACTACTGCACTAATTATTCTTGCCAAGTGCATTTTCAACAAAGAATCAAGACTCTGTAACAGATCAGACTGCTACAAAATGTTTAATTTTCATGCAGATATGTTTGTGATGATTGGGGTTAATCTAGCATAGCAATATTATATATATATATATATATATATATATATATATATATAATTATATATATGCATTAGCAATAATTTTAATAAATGCATAGTACAAGATTTATTTAAAGTGCAGTGGTGAAAAGATACTACATGATTGCATTGCATATCTCCATTTTGGTATCCTGATGTAACCAGTCCAAACTTGTATTGCAGCATACTTAGAGGCGTATGGAGACAAGCCAGTGTGGTTTCACTACAGACGTAATTTCAAAGGACAGCGGGCACCTGAAACACGGAAAACGTGCATTGTGAGTATGGGTCACCGTCACCATTGTTACTGTGCACGTTAACAAAGCATGCTGTTGGTGATATAAATTAAATCAGTGGTGAACATCAAAGATTTGGTCTGATTAATTTCAAGATTTCTGGCAAACAACAAGGGACCCCTAGTGTCTGAACTTGGTACAGAGTAAGATTTTGCTAGGCACAGGTGTTCTAATTTCTACCAGTTTTTTGTTGTTGTTTTTTGTCCAGTAAATCCTGCATTTTACATTTGTTTGGCTGACAGAACTTTTGAGTCAATGATAAAGGCTAGTTGGACCCACGCATCTGTCAATGAGAAATAGTGAGAAAGGTACAGAGCAGTCTTGTAAACAAGTGACTTGGAGATGTTGAAAAGGAGAACAGAACACTAACATAAACTGGTGACTATGGTGTATGTCCAGTTCATGGTTTGAATGGATGATGCTGAAAAGACTGTCAGTAAACTTGAAAACACTTTGTCAAATGACATTACTTTTTACTGTCTTACATTGTAGTTTTTACAGACGTCACTTGATCATCTCCATCAGAAGTGTGCATTTACCCCCACCCCTCTACAAATCCATACGGACCCATGGCCATGCAACGCGGCAGGATCACCTTGGATGTTGAGCCTTTAAATTTAAGACAATAAAGTCTACCCCAGCAATTTTTGTTGGCAGTTTTGGCAGATTCAGATTTGTCCTCTAAAATTTTGTTGTTGTTGTCTGTGATGAGGTTTTTTTCTTTCTCTGTCTTTGTTTCCAGCGTGGAAATCAGACTGCAACAGGAAGCCCATGCCCAGTGTGCAGAGATGAATATCTCGTCTTGGATCACAAGGTACTTTAAATGGGGGGGGGGGGGGGGTATGTTTGAGTTCTAGTTGTAGTTTTATTTTTTGCTTGCCCTGAGTTGTAGTTTTGAGACTGGCTTGCTTTAACTGGAGAGAGCTCCACAGAAGCAAATTATCTTATGTTTATGTAATTCAAGGCAATGCAATGCGGCACCGCCTAATGCATGTTACACTTGTGCTTGGAATTACTACTGCCATCCAGCATTTATATCAAATTGCCATTTTTGCTATTGGTGTACAACTAAAATTATCTGGCACTGTGTAGTGTGAAGCCTTTTGCAGAACTTAGTAGCTGTTGCAGGATCATTAGTTCCCCATGAAGTGTTGTCTGTGTTGAGATGTAGATTTTCCAAAGGGCACAAATTGCTGAAATGTAGATTTACCAAAGGGCACAAATTGCTGAAATGTCTAAAAGCTGAAGGTCTGTCTTTACAGTGTAAGTGGGTTTGTCAGTGCATCGTATGTGCCAGATATGTGAATAGTTGTGGTTGTTCTTTAAAGTGAAAAAAGTTTAAGGGTGGAGGGAGGGCTGGAAGCCCAAGAGAATGCTTGCAGGTCCAGCATCTTCTGAACTGATAAGCTTTTTAAAATGAAACATTTGCATCCTGCTGCAGTATTACTTAATAGTGCATTTTTGTAGACAATGTTTTGTAACTGGTCACACACGGTGTGCTATTCTGCAGCACAAGGCAACAAATCTGGTGGTTTTGAATTTTGTTTTGTTGTGTTGTTGTCTGTTGGCAGAATGTGGGTTGAACTTTGTTTTGTTTTGTTGTTGTCTGGTGTCAGAATGTGAAGCTGCTGCAGCAGTTCATCTCCCCATACACTGGAGAAGTCTTGGAAACAAAGAAGACAGGGATTTGTCAAAAACAGCACCGCAAGCTGCTGATTGAAGTCCTGAAGGCACAGGATTGTGGTGAGTGTCATGACCATCCTCACGCGTAGTTAGAGGCAACACCATGAGCTACCTGTTTAGCGCAGAAAGGCACAAGGATCAACATGTGATTGTCATGCCTGTAAGCTTTCAGTAACAAGAATGAAGGAAACACTGTGTGTATGAGAGCAGCAAGAAAGAAGAAAGGGGGCTAATAATATAGCATATTTGAATGCTTTACTATTTTGCTTCATTTATCCAAATACATAAAGGGTTGAAAGGAATGCTAATTTGACGGTACAAAACATATATGAGTTTTCAGGGTAAGCTCCCTTTTCAAGCTACAAAACAACAGAACAGTTAAATGGTAAAAAAGGAAAATGTACGTATCTAGTTTCAGTTGTCATGTGTTCAGTGCCTCAAATGTTTGCAATGGAAGAAACATATGTTTTGTACAGTCATATTATTGTCCTTTTAACCTTGTATGTGTTGGATCTTGTTTTAGAATGCTAGCAGTCATCCCTGTTAAGCAGTCAACTTTGTTTCATGTATTTTGCTTGAGGCTGAACATGTGGCTTAAAAGTTTTCTCCTATTTTTTCAGGTTACTTGGAGAAGAATGTTCCTTTCCGAAAGTATGATTACAGTCAGTACTGGGATGCTGCCCAAGGAAAAGTGTTGTAGTAAAAGTGGGAGCATGTGGTCCTTTGTTCTGCGTGTATGTATGCAGGTTGTGTAATGCTGTATAAAAGAATTACTGTATGAGTATGCAAGTTGTGCCATGCTGTATAAAGTAATGTACTTTTCATAAAGTTTTGTTAGTTTGGAATTTGTGCATGTAACAGAGAGAGTGAGAGAGAGAGCTTTAAAACTCGAGGATGAAGATATTTGTTATGGCCTGCCCTTGCTAATTAATACTGCAATGCAAACATGCAACATGTAGTAAAACAGACAAAAGGACAAGTCTTGTCTTAAAATGTTCTTTTTGACTTTGGTACACATAGTAAAATGACACTGAAGAAAACAGAAAATGGACATAAACAATGAACAAGAACATCACAGGGAGAGGGGTGAACTTTGTGTAGAATTATAACTGACCACACATACAAAACTGACCATGTGTGAATGAGAATAATTGTAGATGAATCAACAGAAACACAATTATTATTATACATGCAGTGTTGTTAACAACATCTTTTTGAAGAGTTTATTCACCAAGTTGAGGGCAATTTTGTCATGTACATGTGCCAAAGCATATAAATACAGTCGTGCACAATGTCTCATGAGGAATGACGCCTATTTACAAGGGGGGGGGGGGTCCTAAGAACACAGATGCTACGAAGACAACACCTGGTAAAGATTCCAGTTGATTTAAAGGACATCAAAGTGCATACAAAAATCCCCCAATACACAAACCACTTAAATAATGCAATGTCAAAATTGATGTTAAATTACACGTGTTGTACAAGAATGATTCATATCACAATAGCTTTTGGAGACACAGTCATACTTCATATGTGGATCCACTATTGCTGTAAGTTCCGGTTTCTGGAGCCCCAGGTTTTCAGTCAAATTCAGTATAGGCAAAACAGAACAAACTGATTCCATGCCACAAGCACACACATATTGCTGACCAAAACAATGTAGGGGAGGGGTGTGTGTGTGATAAGCATGCATTTTTATTTGAACCACTGCTGAAGGTGTGAGATGATCAGATCTACCCACAACCACCATGTCCCCAGATGTACTTTGGCATTGGCCACCTGACTAGAAGCAGGGCTATGACACAACATCCAACCATGTTAGAGGTTGCCCACAATTACCGTGACTACCACCACAGACTGGCACCAATACTACACCCACAACTGCCACAACCACCACCACAGACTGGCACCAGTACTATGTCCACAACTGCCATGACCACCACCACAGACTGGCACCAGTACTACACCCACAACTACCATGACCACCACCACAGACTGGCACCAGTACTACACCCACAACTACCATGACCACCACTACAGACTGGCACCAGTACTATGTCCACAACTATCATGACCATGACCACAGACTGCCACCAGTACTACGCCCACAAACTACCATGACCACTGCCACAGACTGGCACCTGTACGACGCCTGCAACTACCATGGCCATCACCACAACTAGCACCAGTACTTGCCAGTAAATGGCACAGCAACAGCCAACCATGTCATAAGTGCACTGCCCACAACTACCAGACCACTGGGCTCTGGTACTGGCCACTAAGCAACATCCAAGCTAGAAGTAAACTGCCCACAACTACCATGACCACCACACTTGGTACTAGCCACTGGGTGACAACCAAGCTAGAATTAAACTGTCCAGAACTACCATGACCACCACAGACACACTTGAACACTAGCCATTAACTGGCACAGCAACATCCATTCGTGCTAGAAGTGAACTGCCCACAACTACCATGACCACCACAGACACTTGAACACTAGTCACCAACTGGCACAGCAACATCAAATCATGCTAGAAGTCAACTGCCCACAACTACCATGACCAGCACAGATACACTTGAACACTAGCCTCTAACTGGCACAGCAGCATCCAATCAAGGTAGACACTTGAACACTAGCCTCTAACTGGCACAGCAGCATTCAATCAAGGTAGACACTTGAACACTAGCCACGTACTCGCACAGCAACATCCAATCAAGTTAGAAGTCCACTGCCCACAATTCCCATGGACCCATGACCAACACACACCTTGGCACCAGCAACTAGGCAATGTGACAACACCTGTGCTGGGCAAGTGGTGGTACTGCTGGGCAGGTGGCTGAATTGCTGGGCAGGGGTGGCAATACTATTGTGACAGGGAAGGGGTGGCAATGCTGCTGGGCAGGTGGCTGTATTGCTGGGCAGGGGTGGCAATACTGCTGGGCTGGGGTGGCTGGGCGGGCAATATTGCTGGGCAGGGGTGGCAATACTGTGACAGGGAAGGGGTGGCAATGCTGCTGGACAGGTGGCTGTATTGCTGGGCAGGGGTGGCAATACTGCTGGGCTGGCGTGGCTGGGCGGGCAATATTGCTGGGCAGGGGTGGCAATACTGCTGGGCAGGTGGCTGTACTGCTGGGCAGGTGTGGCAATACTGTTGCAATGCACAGCTACTCAATTTTAGTGGAGTGTTATGCAAACCCTGGTGTCGCCTTAATACTGGAAGTGACTTACTATACATCTCACACAGCCAACCTGAGGTGCATCACCAAGTTGATCAGTCTCTGGCTGTAGAAGAACACCTGATGGTCGGAAAAGAAGTACACATCATCAGTAGATAAGAATCTACTGCTGCCTGAAATGTTACCAGTTGTCCAGTACTGTAAATGCTTGTGATACCCACACATGGAAGCACGAAAACATAACTGCAACTACCACACACGCACAAACCCTCTCCACTGACGACGAGGCTGTTTCATTAAAAAATATATTCTAAAACGTGTAGCTGCTAACATTCAGAAAAACACACCCTAAAACATTCCACAGGTCAAAATACGAACATTTTATTAGAACAGGACAAAATGCAGTTTCTTGGCAGATATGCCTTTGACAAGCACAGGCAGACACTGAAAACAGTAAAAAATAAATAAAAAATATCACACTCCATTCTAAAATAAGTTCAAACAATTTAGCATGTAGTGAGCATCATTTTCTTGTGATACAACTCTGTTGCTTGCTGAAAACATATCCATTGTCTGAAAATTGCACGCAGTCCTATTCCACTAGAAAAAACACACCCATACATTACATAATGGAACTTTCTGCATGTTCTGGTCAATCAATCAATGTTTCATTTTATGTTTGACTATGAACAGTCAGGGATGAGTGAAGTATACTGATATGACTTGAATCAATTTAACAACAAGTTATAACACCAGCATTATACAAAGTGTCTCTTACATTGCCATACCCATCTTTCAGAAATAACTCTGTTGTAAGAGGATACTCTAGTAGTATGTGGTTAACACAAACACATGTCACACTCTGTGAAGATTTACTGATCCATGGATTTAGATGGATCTCATATATTCACATATTACTCTTGCAAGACCTTGGGCAAGAAAGTATCGCAGATAAAACAAATTGTCAATAGCTTTATGCAGTCTTTTCAAATATTGAGGAAAATCACATGTGATGACAGCAGGTCACTGTATAATATTTCAGACAATGTTTTTCATTGCCACTTGTTTAGCTAATTTCATTCCAATAAAGACGACAATGAGATGGCACCCAACAAAACTCCACCCCAAGACCTCTAGACAATGAATGTTTTGATCTTTGAAATGACAGATTCAGTCATTAAAAACAAAAGTATATTTTTTTTTAGGTATTCTAAAAAGAAAAACATCTTCCCTGACTTGCACATATTACATGTAAACACATCTCTACTGAGAGAGTCGACTAGGGCATACATCTGCATGTAATGCTACTGACAGCGACTTGCATGAATACTCTGCAGTGGAAAACTTGCTGTAGCCAATCTGGGACTATTTTTAGCAGAGTGCTACCAGCATTTGCATGCTCTTTATACTAATTTGCACAATCCATGAAATGCCTGCATACATGTTCCACTCCATTGCTGAGGACACCACTACCGACAATGTTAAAATTGGGGGAGTAGAAATACTGGCCTTCATTGTCTGCAAACACAAATTTGCATGCTCATTTGGGTTACACATGGTCATGAGCTCGTTTGGGTTACACATGGTCATGATGCCAATTTCCATGTTTACTTAATTTGCATGTTCCACTTTGCTGTAGATGCCACTATCCGAGGTGAAGTTGCTGTTGGAAGACTGGGAGCCATTGTCTTCACTGTCTGTGTACATCATGGCACGAGAATCGGCCAATCCGTGTGGGCCGTCAGATGACTGAGACACAGCATCGCCTTGCTGCTCAAGGCTGCCATCTTTCTTTTTGTCTGAGGCCACTTTCTCCAATTCTTTGGCCAGCTCGGCTTTCAGTTCTGGCTCTACCTGCGGAGCTTTTGAGGCAGAAGAAGGGGGAGGAGAGTTGCTGGAAAGGGGAACAGGAGAGTCTCTCTTTGATGCAGACGTGGAAGACTCCACTACTGATCCAGATTTAGAAAAGTGACCAGACGTGACCATGCTGCCATGACCGCTGTCTTTGCTCATCTGAGAAACGCGTCTCAAGTCGTGCCGATCTGGTAATACATCTAAGCTCTCCTCTCCAGTCATTTCCTTCCTTAGTGACGCATCTGAGCTCTCGTCTCCAGTCACTTCTTTCCGCTCGGGCGACTCCTTCTTTGATTCACTCTCTGAGCGTGAAGGAGATGATTTCTGGGAGGTTGCTGTGTCTGCCTGGGGCGACTCCCCCCTGTCGTCACGGCGACGGGAAGCTCTGATCTGTGAGGAGACAAGCTTCTGCTGCAGACAGTCGTTCTGTGCCTGCAGCTTGAGGACTTGTGCGTCCAGCTGCTGGTTGATGTGCAGCATGCTGCGGTACTTGTCCTCCATGGCCTGAAAACACACAGCAGTGCAAGGTGCAGTCCAACAAGCTACCTGATGAAAAAACTGCACTCAGAAATACAGTTGGAAGTGCACAGAATGCTTTTTAGAGGGATGGGGCAAGACTGTGCCAAATGTTTGGAAAAAATGCAAAATGCTGCCTAAACTCCTAAAGGCATGAAGTTTTAACCACAGAAACGAAGTACCTCATTGATAATAATCCTCACCTCTGCATCAAATTTATCCTCACACACATATACAGACTGGAGAAAAACATGGCTGACTATCTCACTCTCACCCACACACCCACACCCACACATACAGACAGAAAGGCAGTGAGGAGTGTTCCTTGTGGGTCTTTTTTTATATTTTTATATCATTACATACATTGTCAACCATTTTTTTGGTTAAAAAATAAGACCACAACTTTTTGAAAAAGAAGCAACAAACCAACCTTAAGTTCTTCAGCATGTGTGGCCTTGGCTGCCTCAAAGTTGCTCTTCATCTCACTGGTGGCCAGATCCTGTCGACAAAGACAAGGTCACTTTTAACACTGTGCCATACTCAATGTCACTCAGTACTGCACCACACTCCATGCCACTCTTAGCACTGTGCCACACTCTATATGACTTAGTACTGCCAACACTCAATGTGACAGTACTGTGCTACACTCAATGTGACTTGGTACTGCACCACACTCAAGTCACTTAGTAATCAATGTGACCTAATACTCTGCCACACTCAATGGGACTTAGTACTGCACCACACTCAATGTGACTTAGTACTGCACCACACTCAATGGGACTTAGTACTGCACCACACTCAATGTAACTTAGTACTGTGCCACATTCAATGGGACTTAGTACTGCACCACACTCAATGGGACTTAGTACTGTGCCGCACTCAATGTCACTTGGTACAATGCCACACTCAGTGTCACTTAGTACTGTACCACACTCAATGGGACTTAGAACTGTGCCACACTCAATGTCACTTGGTACAGTGCCACACTCAATGTCACTTAGTACCGCACCACACTCAGTGGGACTTAGTACTGCACCACACTCAATGGGACTTAGTACTGCACCACACTCAATGGGACTTAGTACTGTGCCACACTCAAAATCACTTGGTACAGTGCCACACTCAATGGGACTTAGTACTGCAACACTCAGTGGGACTTAGTACTGCACCACACTCAATGTCACTTAGTACTGCACCACACTCAGTGGGACTTAGTACTGCACCACACTCAATGGGACTTAGTACTGCACCACACTCAATGGGACTTAGTACTGTGCCACACTCAATGTCACTTAGCACTGCACCACACTCAAGTCATTTAGTACTGCACCACACTCAGTGGGACTTAGTACTACACCACACTCAATGGGACTTAGTACTGTGCCACACTCAATGTCACTTAGTACTGCACCACACTCATTTAGTACTGCACCACACTCAGTGGGACTTAGTACTGCACCACACTCAATGGGACTTAGTACTGCACCACACTCAATGGGACTTAGTACTGCACCGCACTCAATGGGACTTAGTACTGTGCCACACTCAATGTCGCTTGGTACAGTGCCACACTCAGTACTGCATCACACTCAATGGGACTTAGTACTGTGCCACACTCAAGTTACTTAGTACTGCACCACACTTTTCTCTGGTTTTTCATTATTTTTGTTTTGGAAATGCACATGATTTTGTTTTTGTTGTTGCTCTTTGTTTCTTTTTGTTGTATGCATTTGCATTTTATGTTTATTGCCATGTCTAACCATTGTGAAATTTGCCAGACATTCTTTCACTGATGTTTCATGTACCCCCACTGGGGTTTCTGAAATAAAATTACTTGACTTGACTCAAGTTACTTAGTACTGCACCACACTCAATGGGACTCAGTACTGCACCACGCTCAATGGGACTTAGTACTGCACCACACTCAATGGGACTTAGTACTGCACCACACTTGATGTGACTTAGTACTGTGCCACACTAACTTAACTGTCACATACTTTATTCTTGTTTTTAAAAATTTGAATGTCATTTGTTTGAGCGTTTCCTTCTTTTCCCCTTCATTGCTTGTTCAAGTCATTTAGTACCAAAAGGAAAACACATTAAATGAGTAATCAACTTACAAAACATGGATACAAGGAGGGGAAAAAAACAACAACACTACAAACAGAAATGTAAGTCCTAGTAACTCTGGCTTAGCATGCAGAACAAAAGAGGGAAGGAAAAAAAAAATGGCAGGAGTGATGGATATTAATAGTAAAATAGACAAAGGACATGGGAAAAATCACTGCTGGAGTGATGGAGATTACTATTAAAATTCATGAAGGACAGAGGGAAAAAAATCACTGCAGGAGTGATGGAGATGACTCGTAAACAGGGGTTGGTGTTTTATTACGCCCAGTCAACCAGTGTGGTTATATCAGGGCGATCAGAGGGGAAAAATATTCACTCAATGGATATTACTTGTAAAGAGGGGGAAAAAAAAATCCCTGCAGGAGTGATGGATATCACTAGTCAAATTCACAAAAGGACTTGACAAGCACAGGTGTAGCGACAAACCTTTGTCTTTGAGAACTCCTCCAGGTCAATCAGCCGGCACTGCATGGCATTCACAGTCAGGGCATTGTGCGTCTTGTCCTTTTTCAGCTCTGCACAAAAACGCCGCACGCTGCAATCATTCACTGAACTCACTGCATCATTCTCATCTCCTGGTTAGCTTCACTCACTTGCTGGCCACAATTAAGCAGACCTCCCTGCCTCTTTGCCACTCTTGAGCAGACCTCCCTGCCTCTTTGCCATTCTTGATGAGACCTCCCTGCCTCTTTGCCACTCTTGAGCAGACCTCCCTGCCTCTTTGCCACTCTTGATGAGACCTCCCTGCCTCTTTGCCACTCTTGAGCAGACCTCCCTGCCTCTTTGCCACTCCTGCCACACACACACGCACACACACACGCGTGCACACAGTCTTTCATTGTGCTGCATTTTTTTGGTTTTCTAGTTTTTACAACCGGTCAAACAAACCGACTGCTGATTCTGTTTCCGGTATATGCTCATCTTATCCTGTAAAATAGTGGAAATTCCCAGTTAACGGGAACCCAGCCAGTGTTATGACACAAAATCCACAGGGCAGTGCCAGCTGCTCCCTGGTCCTCTACCCTGCAGTCACTGCAGCTCACCTTTTAGCTCCGCCTTGAGAGCCGAGATGAGCACGTCGGAGGCCAAGGAGGAGTTCTCCTGCCCGAGCCGCTGCTGCTGCTGCAGGTGGTTCTGCAGTCTCTCCTGGGCCTCCCCCATCAGCAGCATCTCTTTCTGCAGTTGGATCACCTGAACAAAACCCCATCCAATCTCTGGTGCAAACTCATCAAATATTTTGCACTGGCATACAGAGCAATTCTCCCCTTTCCAACTTTTTTATTCTTCTTTTACATCAGTATGCATTACATTATAGCTTCAGACGTCCACATCATTAAAAGCTCACTGCTTGTATGCGTCACCAAGGAACTGTTTGAAAATGGAAAGTTGGGGGGAGGGGTTAGTGAATTCTTGGATTTAAACATCCACCACACAGGCTCACCCCAGGACGAGGGGGTAGGGGTGGGAGTGAGGACGAGTACGTGGGAGAAACATACCGAACTGCTTACCTGACTTTTCCACCTGTGAACAGATGCCATGTCAGCGCGCATCATCTCATTGTCCTTCTCCAGCTCAAAGGACTTGGCTCTCACCTGCTGCAGCTCCTGTACCGTGGACACACAGTAGTACTAAGGAACACTGTACACACTTTGTACATCACACGGGAATGCTGCCAACACTGTACTTCAATAGGGAATGCTGTACATACTTTGTACATCACAAGGGAATGATGTACACACTTTGTGCATCACCAGGTAACACTGCACACACTGTACATCACTAGAGAACACTGTATGCACTTTGTACATCACTAGGGAACACTGGACACACACATATACATATAAACTGTTCGGTTCTCATGATTGCCATTTTTTTCTCATCTTTTATTAGATATTTTCCCTTCTCTTTGTTATATTTGTTTTCAGTTCACTAACAATCCAGCAACAAAGGAGAAGGTACACACTGTTTTCTGTTCACTAACTACCCAGGAACAAAGAGAAGGTACACACTGTTTTCAGTTCACTAACTACCCAGGAATAAAGGAGAAAGTACACAGTTTTCTGTTCACTAACTACCCAGGAACAAAGAGAAGGTACACACTTTTTTCAGTTCACTAACTACCCAGGAATAAAGGAGAAAGTACACAGTTTTCTGTTCACTAACTACCCAGGAACAAAGAGAAGGTACACACTGTTTTCAGTTCACTAACTACCCAGGAATAAAGGAGAAAGTACACAGTTTTCTGTTCACTAACTACCCAGGAACAAAGAGAAGGTACACACTGTTTTCAGTTCACTAACTACCCAGGAATAAAGGAGAAAGTACACCGTTTTCTGTTCACTAACTACCCAGGAACAAAGAGAAGGTACACACTGTTTTCAGTTCACTAACTACCCAGGAATAAAGGAGAAAGTACACAGTTTTCTGTTCACTAACTACCCAGGAACAAAGAGAAGGTACACACTGTTTTCAGTTTACTAACTACCCAGGAACAAAGGAGAAGGTACACAGTTTTCTGTTCACTGACTACCCAGGAACAAAGCAGAAAGTAAACACTGTTTTGAGTTCACTAACTACCCAGGAACAAAGGAGAAGGTACGCACTGTTTTCAGTTCATCGTTCTCAGCCTTCTGGGTCAGCAGCAGGTTCTTCAGCTCAACGTTGGATTCCTGCAGGTCCTTGTTCTGCTGAATGGTTGTTCTGCAGGAAACAAGCCAGCCACCCAACATCATTCTTGACAGTAAATACCCTGGCACACCTTTCTGCTTTGACATTTCTGTGTTTGCTTAAATCTGGGTTGCTTTCCCCATGGAAAACAAGTGTAATCAAGTGGAACTGGTCTGTTTTGAAGAACACATTGTTATTTTGTTTTACATGCACCTGAATCCTCTCCAAAGACTGTCATTTTTTTTTAAAGACCACCTATTCTTTGAATATCGCAGGTCATTCACAAAGGAATCGATTGCATTGTGTAAATGATGCAAACACTTCCTTACTCAACAGCACAACCTGTATTTTGTGTGCATTTGCCAGCCACAGGGTGTGCTTCCTGCTGTCTTTGATATGCGACCTGATAATCTGGAGAGACACCTTTGGACTGGCATTTGCTTCTGACCAATGATGCCTTTCCATTAAAACACTGGTTGCCACACCAATGCTGATCACTACATACAGCTCACAAATATTGGATGAGTACAAAAAAACTAAACAAAAAAACCCAAACACCAGAAAAAGACAGATTGAAACATAAAGGGTTTCTAATATAGTTGAAGGTACACTGGCAAATTTTAATACATAAAATCTATGTATATGTAGAGGTTTATCTTGAGATGCACTAGAAGGGGGGGAGAGATAATGTGTGTGAGCAAGCATGTGTGTGTATTTGTGAATGCATGTGTGTATGTGAGTGCATGTGTGTGTGTGTGTGTGTGTGGTGTGTGTGTGTGTGTGTGTGTGTGTGTGTGTGAGTGCATGCGTGTGTGTGTGTGTGTGTGTGTGCGCGAATACATGCATGTATCCAGGAAAAACCACAAAGGTAGCACTCACTTAAAGGCCACAAGTCTTTCATACTCATCGGAATCCTGTGTCTGCTGCAGTCGGTGGTTGTGATCCTGCAGCAGTTTGAGCGACACCTGCAGGTTCTGCACATCCTTCCCCTGCTCCACCAGCTGGTCTGTCTGCACACAGCCACGCTTCAGTCGTCACAGCCATGCTTCAACCATCAATACTTCAGTCGTCACAGCCACACTTCAACCATCACAACCATGCTTCACTCAACTAACCACGCTTCAATCATCACAGCCACACTTCAACCATCACAGCCACGCTTCACTCAAACAGCCATGCTTCAATCGTCACAGCCATGCTTCAACCCTCACAGCCATGCTTCACTCAACACAGCCATGCTTCAACCATCACAGCCATGCTTCACTCAACCAGCCATGCTACAATCATCACAGCCATGAATCACTCACCACAGCCATGCTTCAACTGTCACAGCCATGCTTCACTCAACCAGCCATGCTTCAATCATCACAGCCATGCTTCACTCAACCAGCCATGCTACAATCATCACAGCCATGAATCACTCACCACAGCCATGCTTCAACTGTCACAGCCATGCTTCACTCAACCAGCCATGCTTCAATCATCCCAGCCATGAATCACTCAACCAGCCACACTTCAATCCTCACAGCCATGCTGTGCTCAGTGAACAAGAAGACTGCCTTCAGTGAACAAGGATACTGTGCTCAGTGAACGAGACAACTGTGCTTGGTGAACAAGGAGACTGTGCACAGTGAACAAAGAGCCTGAGCTCAATGTGACTGTGCTCAGTGAACAAAGAGCCTGAGCTCAATGTGACTGTGCTCAGTGAACAAAGAGACTGAGCTCACTGTGACTGTGCTCAGTGAACAAAGAGACTGAGCTCACTGTGACTGTGCACAGTGAACAAAGAGACTGAGCTTAGTGTGACTGTGCTCAGTGAACAAAGAGACTGAGCTCACTGTGACTGTGCACAGTGAACAAAGAGACTGAGCTTAGTGTGACTGTGCTCAGTGAACAAAGAGACTGAGCTTAGTGTGACTGTGCTCAGTGAACAAAGAGACTGAGCTCACTGTGACTGTGCTCAGTGAACAAGGATTCTTACCAGAGCTTGCACCTGCTCCTCCAATGCAGAGACATGAGCGATGCGACGCAAAAGGCGACGATTTCGCATGGCGTGGTTGGAGCGCTTATGTCGCTCATACATCACCTGGTTCTGCAGCAGCAAGATCTCACCCCTCAGGATGTTGATCTCATCCACCGGAGGACCACCTGGACAAGCATGTCACTGCATCAGATGAGCAAAGTGTGATACAGCATCAAGATCTCACCCCTAAGGATGCTATGGAGGACCACCTGGTCAAGCATGATCACTACCAGATGAACTAACTGTGATACTGTAATGCAGCAGCAAAATCTCATCCCTCAGAATACGGACTTTACCCACTGACCGACTGCAAGCCTGTCACTGCATCAGATGAGGTGTGTATGATGCAGCAGCAAAATTATCCAGATGTTGCTTTAGTCCTCTGCTGGGTCACAAGGATCAGAAGAACTAGGTTTGCACAAGGGCTGCTGCAGCTTGGATGACATGAGACGTTGTATGCAAAGACGCATGTTGCACAAGTGTCCTTCCTGCTTGCTTTATTTTTAATGTTTTTTAAAATTTACAATAGTTTCACTAGCACCTTTTAATATCAAGACTGATGATGACGTTAATGATGATGATGACAATAACCTCAGTAGCAGTAATTTATGAAAATGTCAGCAACGTACCAGCAGCAACAAGTGAAAAGAATCATGGTGAACTGTCTGGTGCTAGAACACGCACCATTACCGCCCCAACCCCTCTCACCACAGGCAGTGACTGACCTCCAAAGTGAGTCCAGGAGACGTTCTCCTTGCTGGTGAGAGGGATGTGGGCCAGCTCTTTAGCATGAAGCTCACTGCCCTGGGCCAGGTGTCGATCCAGCAGCTCCGGTGGGGACAGCACAGAGTACAGCGCCCGCTCAGCAGCTGAAAGCACGCCTGGTATCATCAGAGTTACTGACTGCCATACAAACACAAGCACAGGGCCCACTCAGCCATTGAAAGCACGCCTGGTGTCATCAGAGTTACTGACTGCCATACAAACAAGCACTGGGCCCATTCAGCGGCTGAAAGCATGCCTGGTATCACCAGAGTTACTGACTGCCATACAAACACAAGCACAGGGCCCACTCAGCCATTGAAAGCACGCCTGGTATCATCAGAGTTACTGACTGCCATACAAACACAAGCACAGCGCCCACTCAGCCATTGAAAGCACGCCTGGTATCATCAGAGTTACTGACTGCCATACAAACACAAGCACTGGGCCCATTCAGCGGCTGAAAGCACGCCTGGTATCATCAGAGTTACTGACTGCCATACAAACACAAGCACTGGGCCCATTCAGCAGCTGAAAGCATGCCTGGTATCATCAGAGTTACTGACTGCCATACAAACACAAGCACAGGGCCCACTCAGCCATTGAAAGCAGGCCTGGCATCAGAATTACTGGCTGTGATACAAACACAGGGCTACAGGTTACAGGGCGTGGTATCATTAGTCACTGACTGCAACGGAGATATTTACTGTAATACAGAGTACAGGGCCAGCTCTGCCATGGGCCTTCTTTGCCACTGAAAGCATGCCTGTATCATCAGAGTTATCGACTGCCATACGAACACAAATGCAGGGCCCACTCAGCCCCTGAAAGCACACCTGGTGTCATCAGAGTTACTGACTGCCATACAAACACAAGCACAGGGCCCACTAAGCCACTGAAATCATGTCTGGTGTCATCAGAATTACTGGCTGTGATACAAACACAGAGTACAGAGCCTCCCTGTCTGCTGCTGAATGGCCCAAAGTAGCTGTGCCCTGGTAAAATCAACAGCAAGCTTTCATCTGATGTTGCCTTAAAGTGACCTGAATTTCCCATGAAGATATCCATAATGTAGCCCTGCTCTTTCAGCTACTGTAACTTAAAGGCCAGAACCTGACTTTGCACAAGGGATTTGATAAAGTGCTCAAAACACACAAGTGGTGAGTGAGGGCCTAACTAACCTGTGAGGGAGAAAGACGGGTACTGAGCGGCATGTGTGTGTGTGTGTGTGTGTGTGTGTGTATGTGTGTGTGTACAAATGGAAGTACTGTGTGTGGCCATGTTTTCTTTCTGTTTTGTTGACTTTTTGACTTACATGTATTTGCTTATTGTTGTGTACCATGCAGGTGAAAAATAAATTTCTGTATCTGTGATGTAAATGAATAACCTTCATATGTCTCATGTCTCAAAACCTACCTGGCCACTTGATCCATGACTCCACCTCGCTGCCCGGTTTGGCGGCGCCATGCTGCCCTTCCCCTTGTTCCGACGTCTGGTCGCTGATGAGGGGCTGTTGGCACTGCCGGCACACGGCCACCTTGACCGGCGCCAGCATGCACTGGAATAGCGACGCCAGCTGCTGGATGTTCTGCAGTGGATTGCCCTCCCCTTCCTTCCTGCACTGACACATGCAGGTCTTCGTCTGGCCAGACGAGCTCGTCTCGCTCCCCTCTTTACTTCTGCTCAAGCTCTTGGACAAGTCTTTGGGCAGCTGCATGGAGAGGAAACTGGATTCTCCCATCGCGTTGTTTCTGGCGTGAACAGCTACCGCCGATTCAGAAACGGTGTCCAGTCTGGAGTTGGCTGAGTGGGCGGAGGAGTGGGAGGAGGGCATGAGCTGGGGGTCACTGACCAGGGGTTTCCGGCGCAGTGGGGGGCATGACCGGGCGCGGCCGGGCTGGAAGTGTTTCTCCATGTCGTACATCAGCGGCTCGCTGTTGTGTGACGTCAGGCTGTTGAAGCGAATACGGTTCACCTGAAGCACACAGCACAACACCAACACTAATCAGAATGCATGCGCACAGACACACACAAAGTTCCACAGACCTTTTCTTATGTTAGGTTACAAAGTCCACAACGTCAACTGCAGAGTATTTCTGTAACGGTCCAAAATGAGACTCGCTGCTCAAGGGTGACACAAGACAGCCACAAGCCATGCGGCAGGAATCATGAAGTAAGCATTGTTGAGACCTGCCAGTGCCACACAAACATACACATGATACAAAAGTTTTAACATGACACTTCACACAAAATGATATGACAGTTATTCAACAAAACCTTTTAAACAAAAAGGACACAGCAGCTGTTTAACATTGCCCTTCATACAAAATGACACAACAGTTGTTCAACATCACAATACATTCTTACATAATGACTCATCAATTGTACTCCACACAAAGTGCTTCAACAGACAAACATCAAGTTTCTTCTGTGAACAACCGAAAGAACACAGAAAGGATGTGCATGTGTCTAAAATAAGAGTAACACCCCCCCCCCCCCCCCCCAACTCCACTGACCTTCAAAACCCTTTCAGAACTGCCATACCTTCTTCATAAACTGTATGACTGAGTCGGCAGTCTTGAGCTCTTTGGCAGCACAGGCACTGGTGGCATCATCAGCACGACAAAAGCTGCTGCTGGACTGCAAATCCTCCTCAGCCTCCGTGATGCAGGACACCTCCTGGTCCAAGGGGTCTGGAGCACAGCACACAACACACTTCGCTGTGACTTTACACACGTCCAACAGGGGGTCTGGAGCACAGCACACAATACACTTAGCTGTGACTTTACACACGTCCAACAGGGGGTCTGGAGCACAGCACACAACACACTTAGCTGTGACTTTACACACGTCCAACAGGGGGTCTGGAGCACAGCACACAACACACTTAGCTGTGACTTTACAACGTCCAACAGGGGGTCTGGAGCACAGCACACAATACACTTAGCTGTGACTTTACACATGTCCCAAAAGGGGGTCTGGAGCACAGCACACAACACACTTAGCTGTGACTTTACACACGTCCAACAGGGGGTCTGGAGCACAGCACACAACACACTTAGCTGTGACTTTACGCATGTCCAACAGGGGGTCTGGAGCACAGCACACAACACACTTAGCTGTGACTTTACGCATGTCAGACAGGGGGTCTGGAGCACAGCACACAACACACTTAGCTGTGACTTTACACATGTCAGACATTCAGTCACTGTAAAGGTTCTATCAGGCCACATCACAACTCATCACATTATTAACACTTTGGAGATGGATTATTGTAAACAAGCAACAGCTGAACACTTGCACACACCACACTGACACTTTGGAGATGGGTTAACTGTAAACAAGCAACAGCTGAACACTTGCACACATCACACTGACACTTCGGAATCAGATTACTTGCAAACTGGCAAGTGAATGAATAACAGCTGCAGGGGGCAAATCACTTCTGTAGAAGTTAAAATGATCCACACAGCATCAGACAAATAAATACCTTTGTATCCACTGACCTGAATCTTGCGCAGAGAGAGTGCGGACGAAGGAAGGCAGGGACTCTATGGGAACAGGCCCGGCGGCTCCAGCACCAGTGTTGTCTCTTCCCAGTCTCATCTCAATGTGCTTGGGAACTTCCTCCTCCTTGGACTCTGCTATCCTGTGGAGATGCAGAGCAAAGACAGGCCACAGCCAGCCACACATCAGTCACGGAACTGCAATGGCATGACACAGTGAAAATTCTGAACCCCCTCCCCCAATCATTTATAAAGCAACAACACTGCTAGTTTCAGGCTTTCAAACTCTCTCAAAAGCCAGATTTCAGACAACTGCCTGGACAGTCGCTTACCTTTCCAGGAACACATGAAAACACTGGACACTAACTAACCCTAACTAGTACTCCTAATGTCCAAAATTTGTAATATTCAAATGCCATTTTCTGCCATCGTCCACTTCTAGGTTTGTCCCATCTTTTGTGATGGCAGTTTAATTTTGTTCTTCACCATCTTTCATACGTGCTTAATTGCTGCTATGTGAACTGCAGAAATGCAGCCACTTAGATTTTACATCCGAATACCCTGCAAATATAGATATATATGTAGAATCACATGCAAGTGCAGCGTGTCTGCTCGAGAGCAAAGAATAATGCTACATAAAAGTAATCAACAACAACAAATACACCCCCTTAAAAAACAAAAACAAATGATGCCTCAAAGCCAGAACCATCAATCAGGGTAACGGAGTTACAGGGTACGGTCAAGTATACACACCACCACCACCATAGCTTACTCTGCGGGAAACCAGAAACCAGACCATAATAATCATATTCATGGGTCTGCCCCGTCTTCAAAGATATTGCTCAACACCCTTTCATGTGTCCTTGGAAACATAACCCACTGTGTTGTCTCTCCCTCTTTTTTTCTTCTGGAGGGAGGCTGTCTATTTGTATATTCATTTTTCTCTTGATTACTATATTGTTTTTGACGTAAGTATACTTCTCAATTTGGAAATGGATGAATCAACTGGGCGGACATTTTTTATATACATTTTTTAAACAAAGTGTGGTTGAGAGGTGCTGACCCTGGACTTGGGATCAACAGGTTACCAGTTCAAAACCAGATTCAGGCACCATCTCCTTCCCCTGCCACCCCCCTCCAGTGGCAAACTCAGCAGACATTTCACTACTGGCGAAGATTATTTCACAGGTTGCACTGTCCAACACTGCAGCAGCCAGCTTTCCTACTTAACGATGACCTAAAAATCTGACTGGAAAATTCATCTCGAGACCAGAAAAGAAGACAAAAAAGAAAAATATCCCTCGCCCCTCCACCCCAAACACCAGATCTGTACTGGAAACCACACCTGAAGACTCCCATTACTTCATAGTCTCCAGTAACTGGCCTGGATGCACTGTACCTGTCAAACATGAGAGTGCGAGCGGCTCCGGAGTCTGTGAGCTGGCTGCTCGGGGATTCCGATGACATGACGGGCTTCATGGGCGAGGGTCCCACGCTGGGGGGCTGGGAGGAGGTGGGGGCACGGAAGGCGAAGGGGGAGGTGAAGGCGCTGCCACCGTGGGTTCGATTCAAGCACACCGGCGTGGTCTTGGGCCCGCTGCGGAGAGGGTTGGGTGTGGTCTTGCTGCTGTGGCCCTGCGTGACAGCACCATTCACAATGAATGACAATAGTAATACTACATTTTATTTACACAGCGCCTGTCCCTGTTTTAAAAATGAGCTCCAAGCACAGCAAAGAGTAGCAGCACATAATAACTATGAAATAAATAAAAATAATAATAAAAACAGTTGCAAAATACAACAAAAGTCAAAAAGAAAGAAGAAAAAAAAAGAAAAAATATCTGTAGATGCATGCACACAAACACACACAGGCACCTGCAGACATGAGCATACTGACTATACAAAGCTTAATTAACACACAACTTAAAACAGGCAAAAATAACACCAGGGCTTGCTTATGGGACACTTGCTATTACAAGACTGTGGGAATGGAGAGATGCTTGGTACTCGACAGCCACATATAGGAAAACAATACTCGTAAAATCGCAAGTCAACGTCTGCTTGACTGTTCAAGCCACACCCCATGTTTTAGGTTGGAGGATTGCAAAAAAAATAGAAAAAAAGAAGGAAAGATAGCCTGACCTTTTAATGGCAAAAACTAAAAGTGAAGGCAGTCTGCTTGCTTTTAATCATGGACACTAAAAGTGAAGGCTGCCTGGTTTACTTTTAGTGGCAGGAACTAAAAGTGAAGGCAGCCTGATTTCATTTTTAATGGTGGCAACTAAGAGCAAAGGCAGTCTGATTGCACTTTTAATGGTGAAAACTAAAAGTGAGGGCAGCCCGATTGCACTTTTAATGGCAAAAACTAAAAATGAAGGCAGCCTGATTGTGTTCTTTATGGTGGCACTGGCAGTGAGGGAGCATGTTTTTCATGGCAGGACTGAAAATGGAGGTAGCTTGATTGTGTCCATAATGATGGAACTAAAAATGAAGGCAGCATGATTATGTTTTTCACAGCGGAGCTGAGAGTGGAGGCAGCCTGACCGTGTTCTTAAAGACAGAACTAACAGTGAGGACAGTGTGATCATGTTTTTCACAGTGGAGCTGACAGTGGAGGCAGCCCAGTGACTCACTCGCTCAGCCTCATCTCCCACTGGCATCTCTCTGGGTGTGGCCTCCGGGGTTGGGGTCACAATCTGTGGGCTGGCCGACACTGTGCCTGTACAACCAACAAAAGCAATTATTCTCAGTACCTCATTTCCAACGACACCCTCAGCACCACACCATAGTAAGCTTCACAGCCTGCTGTCACTGACATCCGATTAGCATGAAAAGTGTCCAAAAGATATAGCCACAGCATTAAAAAAAGGATATATCAGATGACTGATTTTTAATGCCCAGCTAACTGTGGTTACATCAGAAAGTTCAAAAACTGGGAGTACAGAGGGACAGACATTGTCCTTCAAACTTGAAAAGCAAGGTGGGGGATGATGATTATCTCTGAAAACTGAAGTGCTGGGTGGGTGGGGACGGGGCAGGGGGAGGAATAGGAGCGGGGTTATCTTGTACAGCAGGCATGTGAATCAAGACTTGGCCAACTGGCACATTTTCAACAGTGCATACATTGCACAAAACCAATCCCCATACAACCACAAAACAAAACATATACACATAATACAAAAACTAAAAATTCAAAAAGATATTGGTCCCTTCAATATTACTCTTGTTAAAATTAAAATAAAATAAAAATGGCAATATAAGGCCAGGGCATGCTGGTATTACTGACCATTCCATCTAATTGATTGATACCAGATTAAAGAAAACATTTTTTTAAAAGGAATAGTCATAAACAAAAATAAAAATTAAAAATGACAAGACAGAAAGAGCAAGAGAACTAGGCAGAAAAACAAAAGAGGAGACAGGAAAGAGGAATCAAATGACAGCCCTGAGATTCCAGACAGGAAAAAGACATCAGACATCTGCGGCCTCCATTTGGGGGCATAGTAAAACAGAAAGTGCCCACACCAAGAGAGAGAACTGTGCTTGCTCTGGGGACAAGTGGAGAACAGCTACAGTGACAGAGGCTTTATGTAGCCCCCCATGAAGAGGTTAGAAAAAACTAACAAAAAAGAACACACACAAAAAGAAACAAACAACACAGTATTACATCATTTATCATATTATAATAATACCAGCGATATGAATATCAGAACACTATTAATCAACCAATCAATATATCCAGTCCCCTGATGGCACACACATACAACAACAACAAAAACACTTACCTCCAGTGGACTGCTGTAAACTGGCTGAGAAGTCATGATGGTACACACACACACACACAAAACCCCAACAACCACTTACCTCCAGTGGACTGCTGTAAACTGGCAGAAAACTCATTAAAGCTGGCAGCGGGCGTGGCGCGCTGCGAGGCGGGGGGCGTGGACAGCCCCAGCAGCTGGGAGGGGCTAAAGCCGTAGGAGGCGGGGTCAATCACCACCGGAAACATCTCACTGACCAGCTCCATCTTCTCCTGCCAGGGCTTATCTGATCACAGTAATTAATGAAGACTGATTTATTTGATCACAGCACCTAAACAAAAAAAATTATGAGCTCTTAGCACTGTACAAATCAACAAATGTAACATTTCAAGACATGCATCAAGAGATTATCAGTGACTTAAATTAGCCTAAAACAACAATTTCAAAAGATAAAACGACCCTATCTATGCACATATCAATATATATGCACATATTAAAAATGTGATCAGACAAAAACTCCCCATGGCAGTCAACAATTGCTTTTTCTTGCCAATTTACTCCCGCAAGTAAAAAACAGCAACTCCTTACAGAAGAGGCATCAGGTTTTTCATGCCATTTTAGTCCCAGAAATAAAAACAAACAAACGCACCCCATTACACATGAGGCTGTCATCAAACACCTCTTCATGCCATTTAACTCCAAGAAATAAACCACAAGCCTCCACACAAAAGATGCAGTCAACAATCACTTTTTTCTTGCCATTTTACTCAAGTAAAAAAAAAACAAAGTTAAATCACACAAGTAGTCAGCAACTGCTTTTTTAAGCCATCTTACTCCTGGAAGTACAAAACCCCACCCCATCTCATCACACAAGAGGCAGTCATAGCACCTAGGAGTAACAAATAAATCTCACCACACAAGAGGCTGTCAGCATTTGCTTTTTCATGCCACTTCACTCCCAGATGTAAAAAAACACACGTCTAATCACCCAAGAGGCAACCAACAATCACTTCTTTGTATGCCACTCCCAGAAGTTGAAAAAACCCCTGTCAAAAGGCGGTTAACAATGGCCCTTTTAAGGTAATTTTACTCCCAAAAGTAAATTTACCATCTCACAAACAACAGGCGGTCAACACATCTTTATGCCATTTTAATCCAAGAAGTTAAATTAATTGTAATCACACACACTAGGCAGCCACCGATTGCCTTTTTATGCACTTAACTCCCAGATGTAACATAACCCTCCCATGACACGACAGTGACAAAGCATGCTTTTTATATGCCATTTTACTTCCACCAGTTAAAAAACACTGTCATTACACAAGAGGTAGCTGATAATTGTGTTTTTATACCATTTTACTTCCAGAAGGTAAAACAACCATCATTACATGAGGCAGCTGACAACTGTCTTTTTATGCCATTTTACTAAAAAAAGAATCTGTTGCAACCAAGCAGCATTCATCCAGACCTTTTACATACAAACTTTGATACTTATGTTGCCTGGATAACATGAAAGACACCAACACTTTCTGCTGTCTAGTTATCAGTAAAACACCTTCAGCATCCTATGACACTTGGGGCGAGATGAGGAATAAAAGTTCCAAAGATCAATCGACCAACAAGTGAGACTACCTTGTGACCGTGGCTGTTTACTGGGCGGTTTCATGGTGGTGACAATGTGTGGCTGTGGGCGAGGAATGAGGGGACCCTGGAGGTCCTCAGTGGTTCCTTCAATAGGGTCCAGCGACATCTTGGCACAGTTGACAACAATATCTTGGGGCTCTACCTTCCGCCACCTGCAGCATCAAAAAAGGATCACAGTGTTACCTTCATATATGTTAATTGATCTCTGTGAGCACTTCTTTCAATTCTTCCATCACCACTTGACTTCATTTCCTAAGTCCTAAATGCAGATGTATCCACTTCTTTCCTGTGCTAAGAAGAGGGAGAGAGAGAGAGAGAGAGAGAGAGAGAGAGAGAGAGAGAGAGAGAAACTCAAACTCTAATTTCTCAAGTATAGTAGCAATAGGTCCATTTGGACCTAACAGCCAGTCAGAAAGAGAGAGAGAGAAAGAGAGAAATCCAAACTCTAATTTCTCAAGGATAGTAGCATTAGGTCCATTTGGACCTTTCTAACAGCCAGTCAGAGAGAGAGAGAGAGAGAGAGAGGAAGAGAGAGGAGAGAGAGAGAGAGAGAGAGAGAGAGAGCGCTACCAACATTACCTTCAGCAGTGTGGACTATTTTTTGACAAACCACCATCAGTCCATCAGACTGTCCTCAAGCAATGCAAGTATAGAGCATAATGTGATGCAACTAAAATTTTGCTTTTGAACACCCACCTCTGAATGACATGCAGCACAGAATGCCTGTGGAAAACACACATACTGGACACCCAGCAAATAAAAGATTTTCAAAAGCACCCTGCAGTAACAAACAAAACATCAATGCCTTTTAAACACATGCACTTTTCACACAACCCATCAATGCTTTCTGAATATATGCCTTGCACATGCCTTTGAACACACACACATCAATGCCTCATGGACACACACATCTGACACAACATACACACAATTCCTTTGAAATTCAAAGACCTGCACACACCACTTGATTCAGAACACTCAGGACAACAAGGTGCAGACAAAACATGAAACCATTAGCTATTTGCTGTGACACTGTATCTTGGTCCATGCAGTGCTGAATTGGCGCAATGTAATGGTTTTCAAATGAGTTCTGCTTGCCTGGACTTGGCGGTCTCCGCATCCTTGGAGCCAGACACCAGACTGGGATGGAAGCGAACCCTCTCCAGCATAGGCTGAAAGGATGAAAATGCAGTTGATGGAATAATAACACCAACTTCACTCCCTTCTTTTTTCATTTTGCAGGTATACTAAATGTCATACCTAGAAATCTGGTATGTAGATGGGTATATGTGTGTGTCTGTGTATGACTGTACCACGGTGTGTGTGTGTGTGTGTGTGATACTGTTTTAATTGCTGTGTGTGATACTTTAATTAATTGTTTTACAAGTATGTGATCTTAACTTCATAACTATTTTATGATGAAGTCACAACTGTTCTATATTTATAACTATATTATGGTCAAAGTAAGACTCTTTGTTGGTGGTGTTGTGTTTGTTGTATTGTTCTCTTAACTTTATGTATTTTTTATGAGCCCGCCATGACCACAACAAAATTGCCCCTTGTGGGATGATTAAAGTTTTTGAATTGAACACAGTGGAAAACTGGAGAGCAGGGACAGCTCAGTGGTTAGAGCACTGGACTTGTGGGTTCAAGTCCCGACAGAAGAATTTCCTTCTCCAGGGTCAACTTTCTGTGCTGACTCTTATTTTAGTATCCTTTCCACCCTTGTCTTACTGCAGTAACACATAAAAGATCCCAGTCAATCTGCCAAAGGTGCAGATGACAGGTTACAGCTAAACAGACGTGCACCCTACGTATGTGGCTTTGCATGAAGCGACATGGTATGGTTGTATGGTGGACACAGGCTGAGATGGCATACCATTTAGAATCACATGTGACAAGAGCGCAGTGAGCCTGCTTGCGAGCAGAGAACAGCGCTATACAAAAAGTGATCAACAACAACAACTGTAACTGGAGAGAAGTTAGGAGATGGCTGGTATTAAGGCTAGAACACAGGGCCTGACTCATCACGCTTACGGCGATGATGTCGTTGTAGACCATGAGGTTCTCCTTCTTGGCGTAGTGGAGGCGCAGGAAGCTAAGGAAGGTGCAGGGGAACATGCCGTACAGACGCAGGAACAGCACATACACTCCGATGTGGAGGTGCAGCATGAATATGTCTGGGGAGTTGGCTGTAACCAAGGCGAGCAGAGCAAAAATAACAATCATCATCATACTGTATTCTTTTATGTGCAGTTTCTCCAACTAGAGCATACAGCTCATTACAATTTACATGAAAGCACAAAAAAACACAACCAAAAAAAACACAGCACACACAATGAAATTCTGGAAGTTTGTGACACCCATGTACTATTTTTGTACATTAGTATAATTGACATACAGTAATTTTGAGCCCAACATGAAAGGAAAACTTAGGCCCAGCATTCAAAAAAACCAAAAAAAACAAAAAAACACACACACAAGGGCAAAAATTAATACTTTTTAATTACCAATCATAAAACAAAATGCACTTTTACTTTTGCAGGCCACACGTTGTAAAGCAGGAAACAAAACATTGTTTCCAGGAAAACACAAATGGGGTGACGGAACACCTTATCTCTGTTGTTTATATCACTCTCTTTGTCTGTCACTTGACAAATGGCATGCTGAAGTTGCCTGAACAATGCAACCATGCACTTTGCTCTGATTAAGCAGCTTTCAACTGTATTCACTTGTATGCTTGGTCTACACAGTTTGCTTGGGAAGGAGGTTAAACTCTTCACCTGGTTTCTTGGTGATGAGTGCAGCGATTCGGGCAAAGATGTCAAAGACGTCCTGCAGGTGCCCCTCAATACCGACAGGCACCACAGGCAGCAGGATCACCAGCACCATGACGCCTGTCATCAGGATAGGGATGTCCACTTCATTCTGCAAACACACAATCAATCCCTTAATCCATCCAATCGTCTGCATGCCGGTCCACCCATCCTTGCAAAATCCACCTCTCAAATACCCAGCGCTCACTAGTACTGATTCAACGATGGGTGAAAAAAAGGAATCAGCAGTTAAATTGTCTAGATATATTGCACAGAAAATAAAAACACACACATATATATATATATATATATATATACAAAGCAGCTAGAACCCCCCCCCCCTCCCCCCCTTCACAAAGATACAACTATTGGTGGTTGACAGTCCACCGTATGCAGGACTTACCTTGAGACACCAGCAAAGCAGAGAAAACAGACCTGTCCACTAGGTAGTGTGTGTGGGGTGGGGGTGGGTGTGGGAGGGGGATGATATACACTACTTACTTTGAGACACCTCAGCAAAGCAGGAAAGACATGCCTGACCACTAGGCGGTGTGTTCAGGGTGGGTGGAGGGGGGCAGGGTGGGGGAGGGTGGCAGGGTGGTGGTAGTGGTAGGTGTGAGGGTTGAGGGGGGGTGAGCAGGGATGGGGGTGGTGGTGGGTGGTTGGGGGGTCTGATGTGCAGTACTCACCTTGAGACACTTCAGCAAAGCAGGGAAGATAGGCCTGTCCACCAGGCGGTGTGTCCAAGGTGGCTGGCGGTCCACAATGTACAACAGAAGCTGCATGGCTTGTATTCGTGTCTCCACAGCTCGCAGGCCTTCCTGGATCTTTTCTATCAACATCTGGAATGGGAACAGGGACGGAACTGACGAAAGCCAAGAGGCATGCATGAAAATAAAATATACTCCTAATCTTCCAATACATGCCTGTCACTGAATCTGGACCCTTTCTGGCCAAGCTAAGACATGGGGAGGGGGGGGGGGAATTATGCCTTTTCTACATTATCTCCATTTCAAAGATGGCTGCCAAGTTGTTGCTGAGGTAACACACTTCACAATTTTTAAAATCACAGTATGCACTATCCTGTCACACCATCATCTTCCTGCAAACTCTTGTTCATGCTGGCACAGCACTGTACTTATTAGACATGAAACAAAATTTTGGATTTTCCTCAGTTTTGTCAAGGCTGCCCCAGGTGAAATCATTTATCTCACAGTGGCTGTTTTAGGCTAAAAAGGACGAACTACATTGAAACGAACAGCACCAAGAGCACAGCAGACAAACAAGGGCACTACCTTGTCCAGTGGTTCTCGGATCTGGGCCAGGATCTCCTGCGCCCTCAGTGAGCGTGTTGTGTAGTAGTACTCCACCAGCGAGTTGGCTAGCCATGGCTCTTTACCTAGCGTGGGCCACAGAGAGGGAAAGGAACATGAAACTATTAAAGATCCACAGATACAACACATGCATACATTAATCATAATCAAACAAATGAAGTTATGGTTATCTAAAAGGTGTAAAACTAAAAGAATGGAGGATGTGGGGGGGGGGGGGGGGGGGGATTGGCACATAAGAATTCAAACACAATTTACAATTATACACTCAACTCATACTGTCATAAAACAAATTATTGTAAAATACAGAGAAATAAATAAAGAAAAAGAAGAAACCACCAAGCAAATACATATATACTTGTAAGCAATATATAAAACATAATAAATGGACGAGTAATATTTTAAACACTGTACAAATAAATCATAAAAATAGTTTCCACTATAATTCCAGTTACTGATCACTGATTAATCCACTTCAAACAGAACCTCACCAACTACAGTGAGTCAAAAACTTGTTGTTGCTGTTGGTCCAAGCCTTCTCATCTCACCACCCTTCCACCCAGGCACATCCAACAGCCATTCCACACTGCAGCCCTGCCTCCCGAGTTCTTTGGGAGAAGATATTGTCACTTGCAGGGTACCAGCCAGAGAAGACCCTACAGTTATGCCCACTCACATCTATAGTGTTCAGTGATTGGTGCCTTTTTCTGGCCATCACACACTGCATTCCTGCTGATGGCAGCATGAACTCTAACCACAAACTATAATCCTACTGATGACATGACATATTAACAGCCCACTACTAGCCTGCTGATGACAGCATGAACTCTAACCACAAACTACAATCCAACTGATGACAGCATTAATAGCCCACTACTAGCCTACTGATGACAGCATGAACTCTAACAGCCCACTACTAACCTACTGATGACAGCATTAACTCAAACAGCCTACTACTAGCTTATTGATGACAGCAGTAACTCTAACCACAAACTACAATCCTACTGATGACAGGAGAATTCCAATCACCCACTACCACCCTACTGTTGACAGAATAAACTCTAACCACAAACTACAATCATATTGATGACAGCATGAACTCCAACCACCCACTACTATCCTAGATTCCTACTGACGCTACTGATACTCATGAACTTTAACCACCTGTGACTATTCTCCTAATGACAGAATGAACTCTAATAATCCACTTCTACCACACTGATGACAGCATGAACTCCCATCCACTACTAGTACTACCCTAATGGTGACAGAATAAACTCTAACAACCCAATACTACCCCACTGATGACAGCATGAACTCCCATCCACTACTACCCTACTGATGAAAGAATAAACTCTAGCAACCCAATACTACCCCACTGATGACAGCATGAACTCCCTTCACTACTACCTTACTGATGAGAGAATAAACTCTAATGTGAGTAATAACCCAATAATATCCCACTGAAGACAACATGAACTCCCATCCACTACTACCCTACTGACAAGAGAATAAACTCTAGCAACCCAATACTACCCCATTGATGACAGCATGAACTCCTATTCACTACTACCCTACTGATGACAGTATTAACTCTAGTCTAACCACCCACTACTACCCCACTGATGACAGCATGACCTCTAGGTCTAACACAAACTACTACCCCACTGATGCCAGCATTAAGATCTAAGAGTACCAAGGAGCCAGAGTAAGTGGATGTTCCCTGCAGAGAACAAATCACCACCACTCTGCCCAATCAATCGCCCCTCAAGGACTCTCTGAGTCTGGCACTAGGTAGTCCAAAGTGATTCTGAAAATCAATAGTTGACTATCAGACTTTATATATTTGCATAGCTCTTTTTTATCTGATTTCAGTGATACCAATTTTATGTTGATCACTTGAGTAGTTCTGAAGTTATGATTTGTTGTAATATTTACTTTTTTGCCCCAATATGCCCACAGAATGCAAATTAGAGAAATCCTGAGATTTAAGGTCCCACCTGGAAGCTATTTTGCATATAAACAGTCTAATATTTAGGAATCTCATTCTCCACAGTACAAATATTAGGCCCAATTTTTTGTAGACCTTCATTTTGATTATTCTTCCAGATATTTCACATCAAACTTGCTAAATTCATAAAAAATGCCACCCATCAATCTTAGAAATGGTAAAAAAATCATAAAACTCTTCTACTTGTCATATAACCTTACTTTTTGTCCCAAAATAACCACAGTTAAGAACTCTACATGATGCCATACTTTTCCGATTGATCACAGAGAAAATTTAAAAGTCAATTTTTTTTCAGGGTGACCTTGCATCACCTTACAGGCCCCATTTCAAGGGCATATATGCGGAAGCGATGTCCCCCAAATCCTCTGTCTCCAACATCCTGAAATTGTTGCTAACTGGACTGACTTCAAACCCCCATTTCAAAAAAAAGTGCACATCAGTCTCGGCTATGTCTTCTTTTTGCAGCCATTTACCTAATATATACGAAACGAATAAATCCAAAATTTGCAACAGAAAGTGAGTGTAATCATATATATATATATATATATCTATATATCTATATATATGTGTCCTTCAGTATGTGTATGCTCCTTTCAGACATTTGATCTAGATCTAATTTCTGAGTAACCATGCAGGCTTCCTGAGTGCTGATGTCAGTAAAACAATTGATCCACTCACCCATTTACAGACTGAATCAGTCACTTTTGTTGCAAATGTTGGCTTCATTCGCTAGATCTGTCTGAGTGATTCTGGTGATATTTGTGGCCCAAAATGGCACTTGAATGTAGAACACTCTGATAGTGGAGAATCCACCAACTTGGCATGCACGATCGCTTGTGCGGTCGCCTCAGCAGCCATGGCTGACCGTGCAGCTGTGGTAATAAAATCTCTTTCTTATCATGTTTCGGTGGCTGAATGTTGAACGTATGAATAGTTTTGAACTCTTATTTTAGTATAACTTTGAAGAAGAAAGATTGATCTTTCTGCTGATATTTTTTATGAGAGTGTCCGTGGTCTAAAAATAGTACAAAATCCGTTAAACACATTTCAAACAACTTTATTCAGGACTTCTGCTTGTCGAAGGCAGCCATCATGGATATGGAAAGAAAGCTTAGCAACAGCACTTTTAATTGATATAGATTTCATCGTGGCTAGACTAGTGTACGTCCAACACTCCGCGTCTGAAAGCTGCTTACAGCGAGCGGTGTTCGCAGCCTATGCGCATCGCTGACAGAAGGCAGCGCTTAGGGGTACCGAGATTGGGGTGAATTTTCACATTCTTTTTCAAAGTGTAATAAACATAACAACACAGTTAAGAAGATGAGACATGAAGCTTTTCTCAACAGTAATTTTGATTGAGATTGGATCAAAAATACATAAGAAATCCGTCAATGAAAATCGCTAAAACTAGACCAACTTAGTTAAGCGGAACGCAGCCGTGAGCACTTTGGACTACCTACTGGCACTGAAGGTTTTACACAGAACTGGTTAGGGCACAGGAAGAAGCAGAAGCATTAATCATGTAATGTCAAGGTCACTTCACTGTCCCAGGCCAAGATATTTTTTTTTTACTTTTTTTTTTTACTGTGCAATGATGAATGAGTATGACTTCAGTGACTTCTAATACTATGGTGGTATAAAATAATCAAAGCCAAATGCACCTCTATTCCTAATGACAAGGGACATCACACATGGAAATGCAGGATACTTTTTCATTAGCTACATGGATGCAATTGTACAACAGCAAAAAAGCTAAAACCTCACCGGAGGATAAATGCTCTAAAATGAGGTGCCGTATTCCCTCGACCACGGCAAGATCTTCTGACTCAAGGAGAGTAAACGTGTCCTCCAGCTTGACTGTCTGACTGGAGTGGTCAGTGGCCCCTGACTGGCTGCTGGCCATGATGGATGGTACTTTGTTATAACAGTGTACCTCTGCTATTGTGCTAATAGTCAGACAACAGCCTTAACGCTGAAAAAGAAAAATATATTGTATCATTATATGATATTGATAATGAAATAGTACTACACTAACTTGCAGTTTACACTGACATTTGTTTCTCTTTGAGAACAAGTTCCAGAAATAATATTCTGAGTCTGAATCTTCACTGTAGTGTCACTTCAGGCCCATTATTGTTGCTGCAATTCCTCCGCAAACTGGTGATGCTGAGAGAATGCACACACACACACACACACACACACACACACACACACACTACACATGTACATACACAACACATGCACCCCCCCAAAACAACATAAAAAAACAAACAACCCCCCCCCCCTCCCCAAATAAGCAAATAAAGCTGTCATAATTACTAATTAGACATACCTCTGTCATAGTAAGGCTTAGTACACAATCAATATCATTCCAAACCATTCCTAGAAAACCCCAAATACCATGAAGGTTCTGCAATATGCTTCACTGTTGATATGAAGCCCATCAAAAACAGCCAATAATTACTGAAACTGAAAAGCAAAATAATGGTAATCCTGCAACTGTGCAAGCTGTCCTGTGACTGAGAGAGAGAGAGAGAGAGAGAGAGAGAGAGAAGAGAGAGAGAGAGAGAGAGAGAGAGAGCACTTTTCAAGGGGTAAAAAAAGATAAACTGAGCACAATAACATTTTCAGTCATTTGAGCAGCATAGCTTCCACGGCGTTTTGTTGGCAGCAGGCTTCATGTAACCTCTTGCGCTACGGCGCTTGTGGCTCATTTAGACACGAGGCGCTCAAAATATATTAATTATTATATCATTATCTTATCAGAGAGAGAGAGAGATAGAGAGAGACAGAGAGAGAGACAGACACACAGAGAGCAAATCGCAAGATTCTGTTCTAAACCGATTGAAACGAGTTCGGGAAATGCACCAAAAACAGGCTCAGTATCAATCAAAAATAGCAAGCCCGAAGTCTGTAAGAATGTCATAATATTTAAAGACGACATGTAGTCTGTTAAAAACCGACCGACGACTACTTTCAGTGTCAAATTTGTGTGAAGTCAGAGAAAGAATAAGTCACGAGATTTTCAGTCCTTCACCTCAGTTTCCATTATGATCATCAAAGGGAAGTCATTCTCTTTTACATTTGCAGATTACCTTATAGTACTTTGCAGAGCTCTACTTTCGATATCATTTAGATACAACACGCAGAACAGTAATATTTTTGTAAAATGTTGTAAGCTATAATGTGTGCAGCAGGATATATATAAATGCTATATATTAGTGTATTTATGACTGTAATTTTCTTTTGAAAGAAAGAAAGAAAGACTCATGTCCGGGATTTTGAGTGAAGAAATTACTTGAGCGAAATGGCAAAAGAAGAACAACAATACAAAATGATCTGTCGATCTGCACCTAAAACAAAACATATAATAAAAGTCAGTCGCTTGAAGTACAGATTTTCTTCATGCCATTCACTGGGCTCTGATTCAGTTAACTGTTTTCTTTCTTCCAGAGAAGCCATCGCCAGATTACTATAAAAACTGACTAGACCAAAACCATGCACACACACACACACACGCACGCACGCACACACAAACGCCCGTGCATGCGCGCGCACACACACCGCACGCGCACGCACGCACGCATGCACACAGAGAACACATTCAAGTACACGCACATGCCCATGTGCATGCATACACATATGAAAGCATATATGGGCAAACATGCCAGTGAATATTTCAGGGTAGATAAAAATTGTAATCTTTATGAATGTTTACCCAGCGAAGCTTTCAAGGTGGAACAGACGGCAAAGACAATATAAAAGGAGTAGCTTTTTTTCTGACAAAGCATATTTTGTCCAACAGGAAAAAGAGATCAGAATAGAATTGCGGAATTTAGTGTTTTAAAATGCCCTGTTCAGTTTATATGCATTTATATAATTATAATAATAATAATAATAAATGCATTTTAGTGTGCTGAAATTCCTCAGTGATACATGTGTGAGGCTCAAAGCACTAGACATGAAAACAATATAATGCACAAACTTATTCAAGTCAATAATGCAGTACATATCTCACTCAATCCCTCCCTCTCCCTCCCATCCATCCACACACACACACACACACACACACACACACACACACACACCACACACACACACACACACACACACACACACACACACACACACACACACCACACACACACACACACACACACACACACACACACACACACACACACACACACACACACACACACACACACACACACACACGCGCACACACACACACACACACACTTGCACTCACACACACACAATCTCACCAACCCACCCCATAATAAGTGAAGACAGCAGAGCTCTAAGAAACAAAACAATGACCATATTTATTTGAAAGTAAACTTATAAATAAAGATATATGAATTGAAGAAATGAACTTCATGATTGAGTGATAATTTTTTGGAGCTTGACTGACACACTCAGTGGTGCCTCTTTGAAGTTTTATCTGTGGTGTGATGCACCCACAACCACAGTCTTGATTTTTGATTTTGACCTTGACTTACATATACAGCAACTATTGACTGAACACTGACGCTGGCTGCCAACTGAAAACAGCAACCTAACCTTAAAAATAAATAAATAAATTATTCATATTTTATTTTTAGACAGCAAATATATATATATATATATATATATATATATATAATATATATAATATATATATATATATATATATAGAGAGAGAGAGAGAGAGAGAGAGAGAGAGAGAGAGAGAGAGAGAGAGAGATTACCTGTAAGACAGAGGGTTACAGGTCATAGGGTCAGCTACAGACTGTTTTACCTTTGACAGCAAACGAAGAATGGTAGAGTGGTTTCCCCTCGTTATCCCTTTTGCACGTGTGACGATTCTCCGAATTGTTAGCATTAAATTTTGTTCACGCATGATGACGTCCAAACACAACATTTTCACGTCGGATCCAGAATTTTGTCCGGACTGTGGAACCATTCTTCCTGTGCCAGGAGTAGAAGACCTGGTGGTCTGTAAGAAGTGTGGTTACAGCGTGCCAGTGGAAGGTCTGTGACTGTCGCTGTCTCCATTTTCAGCTTCAAGATTCTTTAATTTTTATTATAAAATTTTAAAGTCGGCTGTCATTAGAATTTTATTTGACTTTTGTGTGCTCCATGTACTAGGCGGGGGTGAGGGGGGGGGGGGCAGAGAGAGAGAGAGAGAGAGAGAGAGACTTGCAGTTATCCGACTATACCAGTTTGGCCATCCTGGGTCCTGGGGGCCTGTCGTAAAATTCTTATACTGTTACAGACCTGTAGACAAAGATAAGTATTATATCCTATGTCTATGAGCTACTGGGAACCAGACTGCTGTTTTGCTAGTGCATAGCTACCGTTGTGCCACTTTGGTCAACAGCGTAGCTCTGGGTGTCATCTCCACCCATGCACATTATAATATTTTTTTGATATATCATCTGCTGTCTAGTGAATGAAACACCTAGACTACGCAACACGTTTGTAGAACTCCTGCATGATTACTTGAATAATGCCAGAGTGGGAACTTAAGCAACTGATGTTGGTAAAAAGTTTAAGGTTCTGGGTGGGGAATTGATGGGGAGGATGAGAAACGGCTAAAATGTTTATAAAAAAAAAAAAATCTTATAAAAAAATTCAAATGTTTGCTGAAATCCGAAATTTCTAAGGGTGTTCAGTCTGTTGCTGGTGGTGCCTGGAGAAAGCAACAATTCTGGGGGAATGTCCACAAGGTTGTTGATGACTGACTTTTTTAGGATTATAAATTATTACTATTAGTATTACTGTATTACTATTAGCACTTCTGATTCAGTGATTGCAACTGATGACCTTCGACCAGTCTGTTGATCATTATTGTCACTGGGGTGTATAATATTTAATAAGAATAATGTAACAATATTAGTTCTCTTGTCTTCACCAGTTTCAGGTTGCAGCCATCTGGACAGCTCCCCCCTCCATCCCCCACCACTGAATTTTATAAATCTCATCTGATCTGTGTTTGGTTGCAACTTGTAGTTGTAGCAGTGTATTTAAATCACACTCCACTCCTAAGTACTGAGATTCAGTCTTTATGAAGTTATTTAGTGCATGCACATGTATGTACTTCAAGTTTAAATTTTCAAAAGTTATCGGTTCAGTTAATACTAATAGACTACAACTTTTAGAATAGTCAGTTGAAAAGAAACTTGCAGTGAGAATCAGGACATACTTCCTTCTTTTTGTTGTTGTTGTTGCTGTTGTCTGCCAGAAGCAGAAATCTTCCATGTTCAACCAACAGTTTGTTCAGGAGGTTGTAAAGTAAGCAACTGGTTGTTAACACCCAGTCAACTGTGTAGGTCACATTTGGGCAGACCTACTGACAGAAACTGTGAAAAAATGGATTGTGGACCATCCTTTTTTGTGTGTTTGTGTTTGTTTCAATTTCAGCTTTCTTTGGCATTGAGAGAATAGCAACGACAGTGTTCAACAAGCCCAAAACCAAAACAGAACTGAAACGTGACCGTGAGATGGTGGCTACAGTTCCTTCAGGGCCCAAGGTAAAGCTCATCATCATGTTCTGACAGTGACAGTGAGATTTAGGACAGAAAGCTCATCATCATGTTCTGACAGTGACAGTGAGATTTAGGACAGAAAGTGGCTGGGATTATTTGAGAAAATGCTGGAGTTTAATTAAGCCCCCAAACCAGATCTGAAGTCTCTCTCTCTCTCTCTCTCTCTCTCTCTCTCTCTCTCTCCTCTCTCTCTCTCTCTCTCTCTCTCTCTCTCTCTCTATTTATATATATATAATACATGTGTCATTCATTGTATGTCATATTTTTCATTTCTGCCTTCCAGTTCATTTTGCTGAATTACTGCCCATATTCTTCAGATATTGACTTGTGACATATTAATGGTGAATGAGAGTTTGATGTGGTAGCATTGTTATTGTGTTGGGTTTGTGGGTTGCTCAATGCATGATGAAGCGGGTTTGTGGGTTGCTCAACGCATGATGAAGCTACATGGTGCTTGCCACTCACTTGGTGCTTGACTGACTGGATGTTTACACCATGTTAATTAAAAAAGCTGTTGCTTTGATCTTTCTTTGCCCTGGATAGATAAAAATGGTGTCCTGTATGGTGACAGATTCATGCTCCAATTGTGAGGATAAAATGTTATTCTCAGCTGAGTATGGAATTTATGTAACAACAAAGTCAAACAAAAGAACAGAGGACTCATTTGAATCAGAGAGTCCACCATTCTGTTTGATCCTCTTTGAGTTTGAGTCAACCTATTCACCAGGCTGTGCTGATTAGTCTGCAGCTTGTGCCATGTGCTTTCCACTTGTGATTTCCTCTCCGAAAGAGAACATGCTATAAAATTATGGGATGTGCTTTTAACATGCTTCAGCCCATGGTGGCATGGACAAACAGTCTGAGGACATGTCACACACTGCAGTTTCAACAGCATGACAAAATCAGATCATCGAAAGCATCATGTGGCTTAGACTTTCAAAGAGTAAGATACAGATATCTGTATATATATATATTGAATTTTTGAAGCTCAACTAAATTTTGTGACTGATTGCTGATATTTGCAGATTGATCGTAAGTGCAAAGAGTGTGGCCATGAAGGAATGACGTACACCACACAGCAAACTCGAGGGGCTGATGAGGGCCAGACTGTCTTTTACTACTGTCTCAAGTGCAGGTCTGTTTCTGCTTTCTGTTACTTTGTCCTAGACCTTTGACTGGTGTCAGTTTGTGACCATTATTACAATGTTAGGCAGGTTGACTCTCAAAAACTGAAATGTTTTTCTCTCTCACATTCTCAGTGATGATACACTGATACAGTGATAGCCTGTATCGAGTTTTACCTGTTCATTGTAGTTTGGTTGATCTGGGCCCAGTTTTAAGGTTACAGCAATGTCAAAGATATGAAATTGCATGTGAAAGTTATATTTTCAGGTCTTTTTGACAAAACTCACCCATGAGTGTGATGAAATCTCAGTATTTAAAAAAAAAAACTCACCTGGTATCTTTGTATGTATACATATACATGTAAAAATTATGTATAGTTTGATCAGAAAGTCTGACTTCCAAACTCTGTGGATGAAGTGTGAAAGTAATGCACACATGTGTGCGCATGTGTGTGTGTGTGTGTGTGTGTGTGTGTGTGTGTGATGTGTATATACAGTTACTGTTTTATAGGCTATAATGGTAGACTACAATATTTACGGTTCTGTTTGTTGAAATGTATGTTAATGTGTTTTTTGTCATAAGATAATTGTACAGTGCAGTGAGTTTAACTCTGGTTAGAGAATAGTGCTTTATGATAATTATTATTACATATTGATAATATTTATCCAGTTTCCTTTCCTGGTGGGCAGTTTGTTTTGTTTGTTGTTTAGTAATGTTTCTTGCAAACATGTGATTTCAGGAAAACAGAGATTGAAAACTCCTAGCATATTCTCATCCTCTCCTATCTCAACATCAGAATGGTACCTTGTACAGTCATCCTGATGGACCTGGATCTGACAGATATGTGTACCTTGCAGTGTCCAACATTGGATCTGTGATACACTGTATACATACATGTACAAGTGACTTGGAATTAGATGGATCTGTGACATCACCTTTGAGACTTTTCGGGGATGGATCTGTGACATTATCTTGTGATGTACATTGAAGGATTTGCGATACTGCTTTGAACTTGGATATGGATGGATCTGTGAAAGTATCTTGTGACATCCTGGGATTGACCTGTGACTGTGACATTACCATGTCACATTCAGTGATGTATCTGTGACATCACCTTGTGACATTCATGATTGGGGGGTGGATCTTTGACATCACTTTGTGACATCCAGCAGTGGATCGGTGACATCACCTTCTGACATCCAGCAATAGATGTGTGACATCCATTGAAGTGTGACATCACCTTGTGACCTACATGGGTGGATCTGTGACAGTACCTTGCAGCATACATAGGTAGATCTGTGACAGTAGCTTGCAACATACATGGGTGGATCTGTGACAGTACCATGCAACATACATGGGTGGATCTGTGACAGTACCATGCAACATACGTGGGTGGATCTGTGACAGTACCATGCGACATACGTGGGTGGATCTGTGGCAGTACCTTGCAGCATACATGGGTGGATCTGCATTGCCTTGGGACATACAAGGGTGGATCTGTTGTAACATTGCCTTGTGAAATCTTAGGATGGATCTGTAACATTATCTTGTGACTTGGGTACATCACTGCATCACCTGGTGATATCCAGGAATGGATATTTGGAAGTACTTTGTGGTGTGACAGAGGGAATTGTTAGTGTGCTTTCTGTAACTATGTACCTTTTGACAAAATCAGGAGATACTGGCAAAGTATAACAGGTAAAAAAATGAATGCTTTTTTTTGTCTAGACAGGACAGAACAGTGTGCACAGTTTATTATTGTGGCCCTTTTCAGGTAAAAAAATGGGTGGAGACTTAGTTATTTTCCATGGAAATTACTTTAAAAAACAAATGGAGCAATTTACCTTTAGGCTTTGCAAAAATGCCGAACCCTGGATATATTACTGTGTCCAGTGGTTCTTTTTTTTGGTGGCGGGTGGGTTGGGGTGGGGGTGGGGGGGGGGGGGGGGGGGGGACTTGTCATTTCAGTGTAACATTAAAGATAAAAGAAAGGAAATCTTACACATCACTTGATAGAATGTTTTTGTGTATGTGTATGTGTGTTTTGAATTTCATTGTACCACGCACAGAGAATAGAGATACTGAACACACACCAACACACACACACATATATATATATATTATATGCACATACACATGTATGCATGAGTGCATCGTGCACACATACACACATACATGCATGAATTCTTGCATGTATGCAACACACATGCATGCATAAATGTGTACTAGTGTACACAGCCAGGTGGTCACCAGAAAACAAAACAAAGTAATTGTGTGTTTGTGTCAATTTTATCTCTGCAGTTTTCAGCTTGTCATTTATTTTGACTGAAAAAGAAGCTGTACTGTGATGAAGCAAAAATCTGAAACAAGAATGACTGCTAGCATTCTAAAACAAGATTCAAACACATAAATGGTTCAAAAGAACGCTGTTTATTAGGACAAAACACAACATGCAAATTTCGGGGTATTCCCCTTGATCAAGCTACAAAACGACACATAAACAACAGTTAAATGGTGAAAAATGAGATGGACAGCTATGTAACAAGTACAATAACAAAGACCCAAGTCACGTACAGTAACTCTTACCTGGCATGCATGCAGATACAAGGTACAGAAACTCCACCAGAGGTACATCCTCGTACGGAGAGTGTGGGTGGGATGAACAGTCATCAATAACCAGTGTACAGGACCAGTACGAAGTGTGGGTGGGATGACTAGTCATCAATAAGCAGTGTACAGGACCAGTACGAAGAGAGCGGGTGGGACGACTAGACACCAATAACCAGTGTACAGGACCAGTACGAAGAGAGCGGGTGGGACGACTAGACACCAATAACCAGTGTACAGGACCAGTACGAAGAGAGCGGGTGGGACGACTAGACACCAATAACCAGTGTACAGGACCAGTACGAAGAGAGCGGGTGGGACGACTAGACACCAATAACCAGTGTACAGGACCAGTACGAAGAGAGCGGGTGGGACGACTAGCCGTCAATAACCAGTGTACAGGATCAGTATGAAGTGTGGGTAGAATGACTAGTCGTCAATAAGCAGTATACATGACCAGTACGAAGAGAGCGTGTGGGATGAGTAGCCATCAATAACCAGTGTACAGGACCAGTACGAAGAGAGCGGGTGGGACGACTAGACATCAATAACCAGTGTACAGGACCAGTACGAAGAGAGCGGGTGGGACGACTAGCCATCAATAACCAGTGTACAGGACCAGTATCATCAGCGCGGTGGTGATAAACAGAAGCAGGCCGAAAGTCCACAAAAAGAACCGATCACACAAGGCGGCCAGGTCCTGCCACGTCAGCTCCGAGTCCGTACCGTCACACCCTTGTGAATGGGGATGCTGCTGCTGCTGCTGCTGCTGCTTTGGACCCGCGCTCGTCAGCCCGTCCTGTCTCGCCACGAAGCCGTACTGTCCCACAGGACTGTACAGCCCCAGCCCGTTGTACAGCGTTCTGACCCCCTCCAGGTGCCCGACCGCTTCGTATTTGTCCATTCCGTCGTACGGCTCTGATCTGCCGTAGCTGCCGTACCTGTTCTCCTTGTACTCCGTTTGCTTCAGCGGCGGAACCGTGACGGCAGTCTCCAGCGGCTGGACTTCGTTCTTGGAGCGGCCCCCGCGTTCGGCGCGGAACTTTACAGTGACGTCATCACTTTCTGCGCTCTCAGTCTTCCCCCTCCTCTTCCCTGTTCTCCAGCACTGGATGCCGCAGCGGCGGAAGGGGTGGGCGACGAAGTGGGCAACGGTACGGTAGAAGCGAGGGACGGGTTTGTAGCTGGGCGTGTGGTACAGGCGGAGCACCCAGGTGGTCAGCAGAGTGGCCAGGACTCCCAAACACAACACGGCCGCCAGGTAGACCTCTGCAACATCAACTAGCCATAGTGAGACAGGTAGACCTCTGCAACACCAACTGGCATGGTGACACAGAGCCAGGTAGACCTTTGCAACACCAACTGCCACAGTGAGACAGGCAGACCTCTGCAACACCAACTGGCATGGTGAGACAGAGCCAGGCAAACCGCTGCAACACCAACTGGCATGGTGAGACAGTCAGGTAGACTTCTGCAACACCAACTGGCATGGTAAGACAGGTAGACTTCTGCAACACCAACTGGCATGGTAAGACAGTCAGGTAGACCTCTGCAACACCAACTGGCATGGTAAGACAGTCAGGTAGACCTCTGCAACACCAACTGGCATGGCAAGACAGTCAGGTAGACCTCTGCAACACCAACTGGCATGGCAAGACAGTCAGGTAGACCTCTGCAACACCAACTGGCATGGTAAGACAGTCAGGTAGACCTCTGCAACACCAACTGGCATAGTGAGACAGTCAGGTAGACCTCTGCAACACCAACTGGCATAGTAAGACAGTCAGGTAGACCTCTGCAACACCAACTGGCATAGTGAGAAAAAGCTAGGTGGACCTCTGCAACACCAACTGCCACGGTGAGAAAGGTAGACCTCTGCAACACCATCTGGCCATAGTGAGACAGAGCCCGGTAAACTTCTGCAGCACCAACTGACAACAGGCAGCATAACAGCGAGATGAGAGCTAGACCTCAGCAACACGCAGCATAACGGCGAGACAGAACCAAAGACAGAGACACAAGTAGTAAACAGTGCGAAAGGAAGACAATACAGGACAGAGACACAAGTAGAAAACAGTGAGAAAGGAAGACAATACAGGACAGAGACACAAGTAGAAAACAGTGAGAAAGGAAGACAATAGAGAACCGAGACACAAGTAGTAAACAGTGAGAAAGGAAGACAATACAGGACAGAGACACAAATAGTAAACAGTGCGAAAGGAAGACAATACAGGACAGAGACACAAGTAGTAAACAGTGAGAAAGGAAGACAATACAGGACAGAGACACAAGTAGAAAACAGTGAGAAAGGAAGACAATTTAGGACCGAGACACAAGTAGTAAACAGTGAGAAAGGAAGACAGTATAGGACCGAGACACAAGTAGTAAACAGTGAGAACGGAAGACAATACAGGACAGAGACCCAAGTAGTAAACAGTGAGAAAGGAAGACAATACAGGACAGAGACACAAGTAGTAAACAGTGAGAAAGGAAGACAATACAGGACAGAGACACAAGTAGTAAACAGTGAGAAAGGAGGGACAGAGGATCTCACGCAGAACAGAGACGCCGGTGGAGATGGGCGGGAGGTTGTCGGTGACCCAGGTGAGGAAGACGACGTAGGAGAGGAGCACGGTGAGAGAAAAGCTCATCTTCTCCCCGGATTCTATGGGCAGCGCGAACACCGCGTTCATCAGGACGGAGGTCAGCACGATGGGTATCACCTGGTGACATGGGTTGCATCACTAAGTTGTATCAGTCAGTGCCAGTGCGGGGTGACACGAGAATGTATCAGTCAGTGCCAGTGCGGGGTGACACGAGGTTGTATCAGTCAGTGCCAGTGCGGGGTGACACGAGGTTGTATCAGTCAGTGCCAGTGCGGGGTGACACGAGGTTGTATCAGTCAGTGCCAGGGGGCGGGGTGACACGAAGTTGTATCTGTCAGTGACAGGGGGCGGGGTGACACGAGGTTGTATCAGTCAGTGCCAGTGGGGCGGGTTGACGAGGTTGTGTCAGTCAGTGACAGGGGGCGGGGTGACACGAAGTTGTATCGGTCAGTGACAGCGGGCATCACGTGGTGACATGAGGTTATATCAGTCAACACGATGGGCATCACCTGGTCACACGCACGCACGCAAGCACGCAGCACGCACGCACGGGTGACGACGCAGACGCACAACCACACACTCTCTCTCTCGGTCACACCACCACACACACACACACACACCCCACACACACACACACACACACACACACACCCCACCACACACACTCACACACACACACACACACACACACAACACACACACACACACACACACACACACACACCACACCACACACACACACACACTCACTCACTCACTCACTCACCACACACACACTCACTCACTCACTCACTCACTCACTCATCACTCACACACACACACACACACACACACACACACACACACACACACACACACACACACACACACACACACACACACACACACACACACACACACAACACACACTACACCACACACACACACACACCACCATCCACCACCTCCACACACACACACACACACACACACACAACACACACACACACACACACACACACACACACACACACACACACACACACACACACACACACACACACACACACACACACACACACACACACACACACACACAGGCAAGAGGAACAAAGCGACAGGTGGCGCCACCCACCAGGTTCTGCCCGTAGAAGGGCCAGCGACGACGGAACGTCAAGTGGAACTTGAGCTTGCGGTAGTCTTTCACCGTGCCGTCCAAGTCAGCCACGCTGAGGTCATCGTGACCCGTGCCGGTCGATACCAAGTCAAACTCGCCGTTAGGAACGTAAAGGTCCAGGATCAGGACCCTGTAACAGTACAAAGGTTCTATTATTCCGTCGGTGTTCACAGTGTAGTTCGGGATCGGCGAAGGGGTGGGGGGCGGGGGGGGGGGGGGGGGGGGGAGGGGGGGGGGGGGGGGCGGGGCTCACACACACGTGCAACAAAACAAACTGGGAACAACAAGAGCTCTATGCCATACTCCCCATTCAGTGTTCACGGAGCGGACGGAGGAACCTACAACAACACCAATTCAATCTATAAGAATTGTTGAGAAGCGTGCGACACTACCTGCAGGCACAAAGTGAAGGACATCACACCATCGAACTGCTGGGGAATGAAGATTAAGATGATGATGGCGGTTATAGTAGCGCGCGAATGTGTCCATGACGCAACAGCATGCTCATCGCGCTTTCAAGAGAGAGAGAGAGAGAGAGAGAGAGAGAGAGAGAGAGAGAGAGAGAGGAGAGAACTCGAACTCGAAAACTTTATTTTACAAGGATTGTAGTTTAGGTTCAGTCAAAAGCCTGTCTAACAACTAGTCCTTGCTAAGCTACTGATGAAGAGAGAGAGAGAGAGAGAGAGAGAGAGAGAGAGAGAGAGAGAGAGAGAGAGAGAGAGAGAGAGAGAGAGAGAGAGAGAGAGAGAGAGAGAGAGATCTGTGATCTATGAAATATCGAATCTGATCAACTCCACAGGCAACAGAGAACAGCTGAGAGATAGGATCAGCGCGTGCAGGCGCGCGCGCACGCACGCTCGCACACACACGCAGGCACACACACACACACACACACACACACACACACACACACACACACACACACACACACACACACACACACACACACACACCTTTCTACACGCAGACAGACGTTTAGATAGACACAGAGACCGACAGGAAGGCCGACAGGTCTTACCCTTCATAGATGGCCATCTCAGACAATGGGTAGCTCCACCCGATAATCACCAGATAACATGTCTGGGTGTCGAAGGGGAACCTGGCGAATGTAAAGGTCACTGTCATGGCAACCGTTTACATTACAGCTTGGATGTTGTCTCTGTTTTAACCTCTTGGGGGGAGGGGGGGGAGGGGATCAATCAATCAGTCAATGTTTTATTTTATGTCTGTTCACATGGAGGTATTACACACACACACACACACACACACACACACACACACACACACACACACACACACACACAACACACACACACACACACACACACACGAACGCACTACGCACGCACACCACGCGCGCGCGCGCACACACACACACACACACACACACACACACACACACACACACACACACACACACACACACACACACACACACACACACACTTTTAAAAAGTATACTAGCTTACCCACAGGAGTATGATCAATCAATTTAACCAAAGAATTGATAATATCAGTATTATAGAAAATATCCCTTACGTTGTTGCAAGCATTAAAGTCATATCCATTTAAAAAAAAAAAAAACAAAAAAACTCTGTGGTAATAGGACATTCAAGTAGTATGCGTTTAAGATAGGATATTTTTACAAACGCATGTCACATTCTGTGAATATTTAGGGTGGAGGTGGGGGCTGGGGGGTGGGTAAAAGCACTAAACATTTCAATTAACCGGCAATGCAGTCAGGCATGACCTACATAACGAGAAGTATTATGATCTCATAGCAGTAGGCTATTACATAACTCAATAACAATTAATGTTACTTACAAGTAAAGTATGAATACAATAATAATTCTGTAGTCATCGCTTAAAGTTTTCACGCCAGTTTTGCTTCCCATATGAATATATATATAGAGAGAGGATATATATATATATATATATATATATATAGAGAGAGAGAGAGAGAGAGAGAGAGAGAGAGAGAGAGAGAGAGAGAGAGAGAGAGAGAGAGAGAGAGAGAGAGAGAGAGAGAGAGATATTTATGTCTTCCTTAAATGTTAAAACAAAACAAAACAAAAAACGTTGAAAGCGGTTGCGGGAATGTTCTTGGGACATAAAGGGAGAGAGAGAGAGAGGGTGGGGGAATTTTGATCTCACGGGAAAATCAAGTTAATTAATCATTCCATAGAGGAACCATTTCACAAGAACAGACCACAAAAGTAAGTGGTCCATTCAGTCTGGCGCTGCTGTGGCCGTGACAAGAGTGTCTCACGTACCTATAGGAGGACAAAATATCATGATATTCTACTCGATTTCGCGCATTCTGGGTAATCATTTGCTCCAAATCAACGTTCACGATTGGCCAAACTATTCATAGTTGGAGACCAGTGCTTAAAGGATCAGTTCAATCCGAGCAGCACCAGCATCACAAAAGTCTTTGGCGACAAGAACAAGGATAAAAGAATCTATGTCTGATTAGTCAGTGTGCACACAGACGCAAGAGTGCCACAGGGTACAGCTCTCGCTCCATTTCTTTTCACACTAGTCACTGCAGTTTTCCCTCTTGAAGAGTGTTGGGCCTGTGAACGGCTGTCTGGGCGCACCGTCCCTCCTCTGTAAACAGGCTAAAAAGGAAGGCAGCTTATTGCTCTGTCCCTAGGGTGCAGGGCCAGTATAAACGTAACAATTCTGAAACAGAACGAGGAGTGAGCCGGTTTGGCCTAGCGGTAAGGCGTTAGGCTGGTAAGCGGAAGGACCTCGGTTCAATACCGCTTCAGCTCTCCTTTCTCTTAAAAAAGGTTGTGGTTTGCGGACACTGTCTTGTGACTTTGTCCATCAATTCCTACTGAAACATTAATCTTAATGCAAGAATCATTCTGGTGGTGACAGTGTAGCAATAGGTATATAATCTCCCTCTTCCCCCACCTCCATACCCCCTTCCCCCCCTTCTCCCCGTCCATAATAAGCCTTATGGTTTGTGGACGTTAAGCACCATTTTTTTTTTTTTACAGAACGAGACCCAGAGCGCTCGTACAGAATCAACACACAATACGTAACAAGTATAACAACAAAGACCTGAGTCGCCTACGGTAACTCTCACCTGGCATGCCTGCATGTAAATACAAGGTGCATAAACTCCACCAGAAGTACATCTGTAAATACAAGGTACATAAACTCAACCAGAAGTACATACCTAAGAGGTACAGATGACATTGAGGATGTATTTCTGTGGGGCTTATGTACCTTGTATTTACAAGCATGCCAGGTGAGAGTTACCGTAGGCGACTGAGGTCTTTGTTGTTGTATTTGTGTTACGCATTTCGAGCGCTAATTAACTCCCTTGCGTGTTGATTCAGTAAAAACGTGCTAAGAAAGAAAGAGAGCTTGTATCTCACACTCCAGGCCTCGCTTTCCGGCACCTTCCTCTGAGGAAAGATTGTTATTATTATTCATAGCTTTTACATAGCGATTCTGATTGAGTGACTGTGTATACAGGACGTCGTAAACCAGCGCTTGGAGTCTGGTTTGTTTAACTGTCAGTCCTTGCATGACGCATGTGGCTTGTTTAACTGTCAGTCTTTGCATGGCGCAAGGCCAGTGAAACAAACTGTGAAAGTTGCAGCCCCACCTGGCGATGTTCATGGTGCAGGAGGCGGTAACTGCGAGGGGTGGCGACCAGCTCATCAATCCATTGTTCATAAAGCGAACAGGGGTTCTGTCCCTTTCCTCCCCTCCCAGCGCCCCCACGTCCTCCATTCTGACAGACAGACAGACAGAGCGACAGCACAAGACTCCATTATTTCACAGACAGACAAGGAGACGGCACTAGACTTTATCATTACAGCATAGCTGTCACTAAACACTCACCATACGTGACATTCTCCACGATGTCATCAGAGAGACCAAACACTCAAGCATCGATCCCCGCGACATGGTCACCACACACGTGCACTAATCCAGATTAATCAATCACGCATTTTCCACGACATGGTCACCACACCTGTACTTTAACCCAGACAAAACACTCACGCATTCTCCACGACATGGTCACCACACACGTAAATTAACCCAGACAAAACATTCACGCATTCTCCACAACATGGTCACCACACCTGTACATTAACCCAGACTAAACACTCGCGCATTTTCCACGACATGGTAACCACACACGTAAATTAACCCAGACAAAACATTCACGCATTCTCCACAACATGGTCACCACACCTGTACATTAACCCAGACTAAACACTCGCGCATTTTCCACGACATGGTAACCACACACGTACATTAACCCAGACAAAACACTCACGCATTCTCTACGACATGGTCATCACACACGTACATTAACCCAGACAAAACACTCACGCATTCTCCACAACATGGTCACCACACCTGCACTGCTGTACATCAACCCAGACAAAACACTCACGCATTCTCCACGACATGGTCACCACACACGTACATTAACCCAGACAAAACACTCACGCATTTTCTACATGGTCACCACACATGTACATTAACCCAGACTAAACACTCACGCATTCTCCACGACATGGTCACCACACCTGTACATTAACCCAGACAAAACACTCACGCATTTTCTACAACTTGGTCACCACACCTGTACATTAACCCAGACTAAACACTCACGCATTCTCCACGACATGGTCACCACACCTGTACATTAACCCAGACTAAACACTCACGCATTCTCCACAACATGGTCATCACACCTGTACATCAACCCAGACTAAACACTCACGCATTCTCCACGACATGGTCACCACATACGTAGATCAACCAAGACTAAACACCCACGCATTCTCCACGACATGGTCACCACATACGTTGATCAACCAAGACATTTTCCACGACATGGTCACCACACCTGTACATTAACCCAGACTAAACACTCACGCATTTTCCATGACATGGTCACCAAACCCAGACTAAACACTCACGCATTCTCCACGACATGGTCACCACACCCAGACTAAACACTCACGCATTCTCCACGACAAGGGGCGGCACCCACACGTCTTCAAACGGCGTCACCATGTAGGTGATGTTGCCGTAGTCAGAGGTGTTCCACGTCAGTCTGGTGTCATACCACTGCTGTAATCATGCGGTGACCATGACGATCATAATACTGAAGTTGCCTTATGTGTTCGGCAGCAGCAATAGCTGTAGATACAGCCTTAATTTACTGCCTCCACTACTGCTGCTGTTGCATTTAGTTTGTGATTGCTAATAACTGCTGTAACTACTACCACCATCAGCACTTAAATGTACATTCTTTGGTGCTATGGCTATTGCTGCTGCCGCTACCACTACTACTACTATTATTTGTACGACCACCGTCACTACTTCCACCACTACCATCACTACCGAAACAGTACAATACTGTTACTACTGTTACTGATTGTAATAATTTTGATGATGATAGTAAAGATGACGATAACAACATTGCGGTTGCGTGATGCACTTTGGGTGTACACGAGCCACAACAACCTTATCGTGAAAACAAACTGTGCAGGCCTACATTGTGCCACAGCCTCAAACAACATGGTATGGAGAACGATACAGCAAGAAAGAATACAGCTGACAACATGGTATAGACAACGATACAGCAAGAAAGAATACAGCTGACAAACAACATGGTATAGACAACGATACAGCAGGAAAGAATACAGCTGACAAACAACATGGTATAGACAATGATACAGCGAGAAAAAGTACAGCAGACAAACAGCATGGACCGCGAGAAAAAATACAAGTGACAAACAATATGGACAAGAGAGAGAGAGAGAGAGAGAGAGAGAGAGAGAGAGGAGAGAGGAGAGAAGAAAGAGAGAGAGAAGAGAGAGAGAAGAGAGAAAATGCAAAGAAAGCAGAAACATAGACAACGACACGAGAAGGAAAAGAAGAAGCAGAGAAAAAACAGCATGGACAACGATACAATGACAAGAAAGAACATCCGACAACAAACATCAAGAACAACGATACAGAGAAAAAAGAAGCTGGCAACAACAGCATGGACAACGATCAGCAAAAAAGAACATGCCGACAAGCAAACCTCAAGAACAACGATACAGAGAAAAAATACAGCTGACAACATACAGCAAGAAATGGTATCCAGAAAGACCCATACGTCTGACAAGCAAAGCACTCACAGGCAGCATACGTGACGGAAGGCCTGATACTAGCTAAAAACAATCAAACAAGGCTGAGAAACCTTCATACGTCTGACACCAAAGCACTCGATCACTACGTTCAGGGGGAAGCCTACGTTGACGGACTATGTCTGTGCACGGGGAGGCCTCGATTACTTACTATGTCTGCGGCACGGAGAGGCCTCGATTACTTACTATGTCTGCGCACGGGGAGGCCTCGATTACGTACGGTTGCAGGGGGAGGCCTCGATTACTTACTATGTCTGTGGCACGGGGAGGCCTCGATTACTTACTATGTCTGCGGCACGGGGGGGCCTCGATTACTTACTATGTCTGCGGCACGGGGAGGCCTCGATTACTTACTATGTCTGCGGCACGGGGAGGCCTCGATTACTTACTATGTCTGTGGCACGGGGAGGCCTCGATTACTTACTATGTCTGCGGCACGGGGAGGCCTCGATTACTTACTATGTCTGCGGCACGGGGAGGCCTCGATTACTTACTATGTCTGCGGCACGGGGAGGCCTCGATTACTTACTATGTCTGCGGCACGGGGAGGCCTCGATTACTTACTATGTCTGCGGCACGGGGAGGCCTCGATTACTTACTATGTCTGCGGCACGGGGAGGCCTCGATTACTTACTATGTCTGCGGCACGGGGAGGCCTCGATTATTTACTATGTCTGCGGCACGGGGAGGCATCGATTACTACTTAGGGGGAGGCCTCGATCACCATGTCTGTGGCAGGTGGAGGCCTGGATTACTCTGTCTGTGGCAGGGGAGGCCTCGATCACCATGTCTGTGGCAGGGGAGGCCTCGATCACCATGTCTGTGGCAGGGGGAGGCCTCGATCACCATGTCTGTGGCAGGGGGAGGCCTCGATCACCAGGACTGTGGCAGGGGAGGCCTCGATCACCATGTCTGTGGCAGGGGGACCTCGATCACCATGTCTGTGGCAGGGGGAGGCCTCGATCACCAGGTCTGTGGCAGGGGGAGGCCTCGATTACTTTGTCTGTGGCAAGAGAAAGTCTCGGATACATTTGTCTGTGGCAGGAGTCTTCGGCCTCGATTACCATGTTTGTAGCAGAAGTAGTTCTGCGTTACCACGTCTATCACAGGAAGAGGCCTCCATCACCAAGTCTGAAGAAGCGTTATCGTCACTAGCACAATAACCGTTTAGATAAGTACGGGTGAAACGGCCCTCCTCGTCAACGAGCGCACACACTCGCACGTCGCGTGCGTGCATAATGCGTACACACTTCACACTCATTCAAATGAAGACACAATAATACAAAACGCACGCACGCAGGCGCGCTCACACACACACACACACACACACACACACACACACACACACACACACACACACACACACTTTCCATGTGGACAGTTAGGACTGATATACGGATAAGCAGACAGACTAACACGGCAGACGGACAGACAAACAGATCGACAAAGACTGAGCGGTACTCACCAGTTTGTTCAGCTTGAAGATGCTAAACCTCACTATTATACTGGTGGTGGTGGCCGGGCGAATTTTAGAGTTGTAGGAGGAAAACAGAGACTGCCGCAACTTCTCCTCATCCGTAATGGAATCACAGGCACCTGTTGTAAGACACGATTTTCAGGCATTCGTCGGAATGGCTTGGGGCCTGTCATTGTATGCAACGACTTATCGTCCCCAGTAAACATGCCGGATCCGATCCAGAAGCGTTTTGGTTACGGCTAGTTATAGCCATTACGGCCAGCGTGCAGCCAGAATCGGGCCGGATCGAATATGCCAGATCCAACTTCCCGCATCCGTTTCAGTTCCGTTTCTCCAAATAAGGCCTGGACCATATTGTGCAAAACCGACCCGGATCCGATTGGGATGGCCCGGTTAGGGTTTGGCTAAACGCATCTGGTCTGGAAGCAAACTGGTGTGCAGGAATCATCGGGCCCGGTTTCTGGCAGGACGCAACCGGCCCGCTACCAGTTTCCCACTTTCAGACTCGGTTCCGTTCTTCCACAGACCTCCCGAATAATATTATGCAAAACCAGCCCAGATCCAGTTTAGTTCTGGTTGATTGTGTCGGGGTTTCGCCAAACGGATTCGGTCCGGAAGCAAGCCAATGTGCAAGAATCATCCGGCCCGCTTCTGGCCACTGCTTCCCAGCCGATCCGGACCGGGTGCGAATCGGATCCGGCATGCTTACTGGGTCAGTGGACCTCGAGTGGTAGTGACCTTTGACCCTCGCAAATATAAACCACCTTTGCCTGGTTTTTACGGTGGTCTTAACCTCTCTCTACTTTCGCGCGAAAAGTCCTATGCCTTGTAAAATGCAGGTCAGGGCGAGTGTTGGAATTATCCAACACCGATTAAAAAATTCACGCGGTAATGAATATCCCCTCCCTCCCCTGACGTACTCAAATTTTGCAATATACAGGGACCGCTAAAGTTTTTTAAATTTTATTTATATTTTTTAAAAATAGGGGTGGTCTCTTTTCTGGCTGGTCATTCATTGGGGTTTTCAAAATATTAAGAAATGTTGTTTGAAACATTTACTGACCAAGAAGCTATCGTCTAGCATGTTTGTCGTGCTGTTCCTAGTTTTGGCGAGCGTTTTTCGTTGTCGAAAGTATGATGTAGGTCTCCTCGGAAAGGAAGGTTATGGCGATTGTATTACTATGAACTCTCTCTCTCTCTCTCTCGCACGCACACATCACACACACACACACACACACACACACACACCACACACACACACACACACACACACACACACACACACACACACACACACACTACACACACACACACCACACACACACACACACACACACACACACACACACACACACAAAACACACACACACACACACACACACACACACACAACACACACACACACACACACACACACACGACACAACACATTCACGAACACACACACACACACACACACACACACACACACACACACACACACACACACACACGCCGCCCCCTCTCACTCCCATCTTTTTCTGTGCAAGTGATAACTTACCAGGAGCCATGAAGAGTAAGAGAAACAAGAACGGAATCATATTGATAGCCGTTAACTTCCAGCTGGCAATTAACCCAGCACCGAGATCCGCGCTTTGCTCAGCGTATGATGCACTCGTTCTTAATACAACTTTTGCTCTTGCAGTCATGTCAGTTCCTCTCAGCTTTCTGTGCTTGACAATTAACTTTGTTACCTCAAGTAACAGCAAATGGGACACCTTCCATTCTTTCTTTATCCACGTTTCACATGCATATTTTACACACAGATTCTAACAATCACAAAAGGCAAAGCAGTCTTTTCCCCATTCAGAAAATCAGCTCAAAGACTCTTTGCAACTGAATGACTATGATGGACACATGGACTGTGACTGTTGTTTGTATTTAGTATGTCAGCGTCGTCATCTTTGGAGAGACAACAGTCTAAAACCGCTTGGTTCCGGTCAATGTTGGTATGCTGCACATTTCACAACCTGATTTGATTGCTTGATTGCACGTGACAACACAACACACAAACTATTCGATTGCAAGGGTAATATGTGTGAAGACTGTATTCGTGAGGGGTTGGCGCCGTGACCGTTGCCTTTACCAAAGATGCTACGTACGTCTCCAGGTCTAACCATCAGACCCGACCGTGAAGGGCAAGGAAACGCGAACGTAACTAAGGACACACGAGTCTGCCGGTCCCGGTTTTGTGCCAGAACGTTACAGCTGACGACCAGCTGGACTGGACAAACCAAAGGCCCTTGAGAACAGGAACACTGCGGACCCCTTGACTGAGTCGTTCGGAACTGTTTTTAAAGCAACTCCGCCAACACCAGATTCAACATACAAGGGAGTTAATTAGCGTTCGAAATACGTAACACAAGTAGAACAACAAACACCTGAGTCGCCTACGGTAACTCTCACCTGTCATGAGTGTAAATACAAAGTACATAAAATCCGCCAGTTTCTGCAAACACCAGTTAGAACACATGGCGGCTGTTCCGAACACAAACGAATATTAGTCTGATCTAATCCGATCTAAACAAAAGCCACATTTAAAATAAATAAATAAATAAATAAATAAATAATCAAATCAAATCTGAAGCTAGCGCTCTAACAGGTATTACACGTCATTGTCATGCTAACATTCTTCCAAGTACTGGACAAAACAAAAACAGATAAGTGGTTTAGCTCCCCATCTCATTTTTCATCGTTTTTCACCGTTTAACTGTTGTTTTTGTTGTCGTTTTGTTGCCTGATAAGGGGGATTACCCAAACAATTCGCACGTTGTGTTTTGTCCTGATAAATAGCGTTCTTTTGAACCTTGTATGTGTTTGGCTCTAAAAGCCACATCAGTTCTTTCAAGAAGATCAACGTATTGGGTGAGTGAAACAAGTGCCTGTTTGTTACTCGCAAAGGTCGCTTCTGGTGAAATAATGCTCTCTGTTTTATTCATTCATTTTCGAGGGTTGTAACTGCTAACCTTTTGTTCGCCTTTGGTTTTGATCGGAACAATTTCCTGGAGCATGGATGCTAAGGGGTTGATGTACATATTGTGTCGGTCCCATGCGGGATGTTTGCGAGTCACAAGGTCCACGGGCCTATATTGTAGCAGGTAATGGAAACCCAACACTGCACAGCGTACCCATTTGTAGAGCGACCAATGCAGAGTGTACCTATACCGCATAAGTCAATAGGCTAACAAAATAAAGAACCTCCAACTTTACTGAGGCTTAGGCTTTCAAATCCTACTTAAACAGAACTTCATCCTCCTCACTACCACCAATACCACTCTCATCATCACCAAAACTTCTGCCACCATTATTAATATCATCAAGGTGTGTGTGTGTGTGTGTGTGTGTGTGTGTGTGTGTGTTGTGTGTGTGTGTGTGTGTGTGTGTGTGTGTGTGTGTGTGTGCGTGTGTGGTGGTGTGTGTGTGTGTCGTGGTGTGCGTCGTGTGTGTGTGTGTGTGTGTGTGTGTGTGTGTGGTGTGTGTGTGTGTGTGTGTGTGTGTGTGTGTGTTTGTGTGAGCGCGCGCGCGCGTGGGGGGAGCTGTGCTGATGTCGAAGTCCGTCTGTTTACAGGACATCGCATTTATTATCATATCTGCCTATATATAATTATTATCGGTTTATTATATATGGTGTTTTTTTGGTTACAATTGGATGCAATTTCTGGTTTTCAGGTTTCAGATCTGTAGTTGCTTGTGATTTTTGGCACGAGGTGTTTGTATAAACCTGGACAGAGAATAACGCTTTAAAAATATTTATTTCTATTATAATTATCTACTACTTCGATTATCATAATTTAGGCAAAGAAGAAGGGGTCCGACACTTGGCGAATAGACTGAGTAGTGATAAGTACAAAGTCATCGGTCTCGAGAATGGTCTTCAGCCTTTTGCCCATCTCCTCTCCACTCTTTTTTTCAAACCGAGTTTAACAGAGAGTCACTGAGACTGTTTTTGCGAATGATAACAAAGCGTCTTTGAGATTATGTCCCTGTGGATGCCAGCAAAAGAGTATGTGAGATTGCTGTCCATGGAAATGTGACCGTTTTCTCTCACACAGACAGATGCAGGACAAGCCGTTCAAGAACCTGTCCATACTTATCCACCTGAGCACCCGCTACTTCTTCAGCTCAGTGTCAGTCAGCACATCCCCTCTGCAGCCACAGGCACTGTCGAGGCGTTTTTATTCCATGCACTTGTTGCATGTTGTGTTTTATCTTAATAACGAAACCTTTTATGTGTTTGGGTCTTATTCCATGTACATTTGGAGAAGATGAGAAGAAAAAAAGCCCATATTGGCCTATTTCGTCAGACTTTATGGACTTTGAGGGTAGGCGTACGCCCGAGCGCACATCCCCAGCCTACAATTACACACACACACACACACACACACACACACACACACACACACACGCGCGCGCGCGCGCGCACGCAGGCACGCACGCACGCACGCACGCACACATACACACTCACGCACGTACACACGCGCGCACTCTCAAGACTTAAAGATTTACATTAGAGCTAACTGCAATTGAATTTACGATATTTCAACAGGAATACCACCGCTGCAACACAGAAAGCAAACATACAAATACCTCCCCGCACCACCACCTTGCAGTCTAGCTTACTTTCCTGTCGATCTTACGATGGGAATCGGTTTTAGCTCGCCGGAGTTACGAGTGGAAATATTACACGTATATTGGCAAACAGCGGGCAAACGGCACACCTTCAAACAGCGCATTCCATCGAACGTCCTTGGGGACGGAGCTGGCTAACGGACTAACCGCAGAGACCAGGCAGCAAGGATCGACCCCGGCCTGCGGTTTGCTCAGCGAAAGCACCGCTGGCGCCACACGCCGCTGTTTCTTCACCTTTCGTTGTCTCACAATCCGCTGTGACGGAATGACATTTCTCCAAGGCTCGGCTCGGCTACCTAGTAATATGCTTCAGTCTTCTGGTGGTTTTTGTGTCCAGCAATTCCCCCTGTGCTGTTTGTGTCCAGCCATGCCACCTTGCCTTCTTTGTAGGCAAGCAAGCATTCTCCCTTGTCTTCACTGTGCGTAGCAATCCTCTTTTGTCTTTATTGTGCGTAGCAATCCTCCGTTGTCTTTATTGTGCAAAATAATCCGTCACACACACACACACACACACACACACACACACACACACACACACACCCCCCCCCCCCCTCCCTACCCGTCTCCCTACCTAACATGTCCATCTCTAGCGCCCCCCCCCTCCCCCCCCCCCCAACGAAATCCCTCTGCCCACACCCACCCTCTCCCTGCCGACCCCACTAGCCCTCTACCTACCCTACCCACCTTCCCCCTGCACCACCCCGACTACAAGAAGAAAGACACCCCTGTTCCTCAAAGTGAAGAGGATTAGAGATTGGTGGCCAGCTCCTCTCGGGAACACGACCGAAATTCTGAACACTGCTCGGGGACTACTGTTTCGCTGGCGAATCAGAGTCCAAGGCGAAACAACTGGTCTAAAAAAAGTATCACCCTACTCAAAACTCCATTCCAAATCTTTCGGGTGTCCAAGGTTTTGCCTTTGAAAAAAAGAAGCCGGAAAAAAGGAAGCGCTTTTTGTTTTTGTCCTCTTAGAGGACGCAGCCTGGGTCAGAAGTCTGCACGTAAAACGACTTACTGAAATGCATTAATTACTGCCGGACGTAGTATTTGTGCTGTAAAAAGGACCAGACAGACGCACCGAAATGTGAACGCTTTGCATGCGTTGCAGCTGAAAATAAGCTGTCCCTACAATATGCTTGCTGGCTTCGTCCGAGTCATTAACAACGAAGCGATATCACATCACACGGTGTGCACAGACTGAGTCACCCCCACCCCCTCCCCATTCCAACTTGTTGTTGTGTGTGTGTGTGTGTGTGTGTGTGTGTGTGTGTGTGTGTGCGTGCGTGCGTGCGTGCGTGCGTGCGTGCGTGCTGTACGTGCGTGGCGTGCGTGGTGGTGTGTGTGTGTGTGTGTGTGTGTGTGTGTTGTGTGTGTGTGTGTGTGTGTGTGTGTGTGTGTGTGTGTGTGTGTGTGTGTGTGAATGAGAGTGAGAAGAGAGAGAGAGAGAGAGGGACAGAGACAGAGACAGAAAGACAGAGTCAGAGACAGAGACAGAGACAGAGAGAGGCAAAATATTTGTATGTGCATGAAAGAGGGAAAGGGGGGGGGGGGGGGGGGGGGGGGGGGGGGGGGGGGGAGGGAGGGAAAATATTTGTATGTGCATGTGCGCATAAGTCAATGAAGTGTGTGTGTGTGCGTGCGTGTGTGCGTGCGTGCGTGCGTGCGTGCGTGCGTATGTGTGTGCGCGTGCGTGCGTGCATGCGTGCGAATGTGTGCCTGCGTGCGTATGTGCATGTGCGCGTAAGTCATTGAAGTGTGTGTGTGTGTGTGTGTGTGTGTGTGTGTGTGTGTGTGTGTGTGTGTGTGTGTGTGTGTGTGTGTGTGTGTGTGTAGTGCGTGCGTGCGTGCTTGCGTGCGTGCACGCGCACAGTTTTGACTGTGATGTTTACTGTTGTGAACTCTCCTACGAAAGGCCATTGGAAGAAACATCCTTGAATGCTTGTGTAAACCGTGTCGCTGACATATCACATCGCTTCTTTGTCACCGACGTAACCGAAGAAGAAATGTAGTTAGTTAGTTAGTTAGTTAGTTAGTTAGTTAGTGCTTTGGGTCCAGTCAGCCACATAGGGTTCTTTCAGGACTAAAAGTAAACTTCAGTTTATCTCCTAATTATTCGTCAGACAAATTTTAAAACGCCGCTGTTTCTTCACCTTTCGTTGTCTCACAATCCGCTGTGACGGAATGACATTTCTCCAAGGCTCGGCTCGGCTACCTAGTAATATGCTTCAGTCTTCTGGTGGTTTTTGTGTCCAGCAATTCCCCCTGTGCTGTTTGTGTCCAGCCATGCCACCTTGCCTTCTTTGATAGGCAAGCAAGCATTCTCCCTTGTCTTCACTGTGCGTAGCAATCCTCTTTTGTCTTTATTGTGCGTAGCAATCCTCCGTTGTCTTTATTGTGCAAAATAATCGTCAGGCGGCACACACACAGAAGCAATTACAGGGACAGACCAAGCACACACAAACAAACAACGGCATCCCACATAAAAGAGATTCTACCACGGGGAATGCTGCTGCCTACAAAGCAAGCATTGACCCAGCGCCCCCCCCCTCCCCCCCCCACCCCCAACGAATCCCTCTGCCCACACCACCCTCTCCCTGCCGACCCCACTAGCCCTCTACCTACCCTACCCACCTTCCCCCTGCACCACCCCGACTACAAGAAGAAAGACACCCCTGTTCCTCAAAGTGAAGAGGATTAGAGATTGGTGGCCAGCTCCTCTCGGGAACACGACCGAAATTCTGAACACTGCTCGGGGACTACTGTTTCGCTGGCGAATCAGAGTCCAAGGCGAAACAACTGGTCTAAAAAAAGTATCACCCTACTCAAAACTCCATTCCAAATCTTTCGGGAGTCCAAGGTTTTGCCTTTGAAAAAAAGAAGCCGGAAAAAAGGAAGCGCTTTTTGTTTTTGTCCTCTTAGAGGACGCAGCCTGGGTCAGAAGTCTGCACGTAAAACGACTTACTGAAATGCATTAATTACTGCCGGACGTAGTATTTGTGCTGTAAAAAGGACCAGACAGACGCACCGAAATGTGAACGCTTTGCATGCGTTGCAGCTGAAAATAAGCTGTCCCTACAATATGCTTGCTGGCTTCGTCCGAGTCATTAACAACGAAGCGATATCACATCACACGGTGTGCACAGACTGAGTCACCCCCACCCCCTCCCCATTTTCCTTGTGGTGTGTGTGTGTGTGTGTGTGTGTGTGTGCTGTGCGTGCGTGCGTGCGTGCGTGCGTGCTGTGTAGTGTGCGTGCTGTGTGTGTGGTGTGTGTGTGTGTGTGTGTGTGTGTGCGTGTGTGTGTGTGTGTGTTGTGTGTGTGTGTGTGTGTGGTTGTTGTGTGTGTGTGGGTGTGTGTGAAAGAGAGAGAGGAGAGAGAGAGAGAGAGAGAGAGAGGACAGAGACAGAGACAGAAAGACAGAGACAGAGACAGAGACAGAGAGAGGCAAGAATTGTATGTGCATGAAAGAGGGAAGGGGGGGGGGGGGGGGGGGGGGGAGGAGGGAGGAGGGAGGGAGGGAGAGGAGAATATTTGTATGTGCATGTGCGCATAAGTCAATGAAGTGTGTGTGTGGTGGTGTGGTGCGTGCGCGGTGCGTGCGTGCGTGCGTATGTGTGTGCGCATGCGTGCGTGCATGCGTGCGAATGTGTGCCTGCGTGCGTATGTGCATGTGTCTGCGTCAAAGTCATTGAAGTGTGTGTGTGTGTGTGTGTGTGTGTGGTGTGTGTGTGTGTGTGTGTGTGTGTTGTGTGTGTGTGTCGTGTGTCATGTGCGTGACGTGCTCTGCGTGCGTGCATCGTGCACAGTTTTGACTGTGATGTTTACTGTTGTGAACTCTCCTACGAAAGGCCATTGGAAGAAACATCCTTGAATGCTTGTGTAAACCGTGTCGCTGACATATCACATCGCTTCTTTGTCACCGACGTAACCGAAGAAGAAATGTAGTTAGTTAGTTAGTTAGTTAGTTAGTTAGTGCTTTGGGTCCAGTCAGCCACATAGGGTTCTTTCAGGACTAAAAGTAAACTTCAGTTTATCTCCTAATTATTCGTCAGACAAATTTTAAAATGTTTCGTAAACGAAACATAATTACAATACTGATGGTGATGAAGCTTGTAACACGCCGACTGCCATGGGAACGAGACATTTCAAGGCTCGCGGGCGGCAGGCTATGGGAATTTACAGACTGAGACACAACTAGAAGAAGGATTTTTCAAATATCAAATTAACAGTTGCAACGCGAGCAAAACGTCAGTGTTTTTTCTGTCAGACTGGTAAGATTGTCACACAATGCTGGCAGTTACATCTGGCTGTTCATTCAGTGGAGTATAGGGTTGGGCAGGCGGGATGGGTGGGGAGGGGAGGGGAGGCGTGGGAGTATAGGGAGGGGTAGGAGCAAGCGGGGCAGCGTGGGGGGTGGGTAGTAGTAGGGGGCGGGGAGATTAGGGTAGGATAGGGTCAGGGAGGCGAGGGTGGGTTTAGGAGGGGTAGGGAGGAGGGGTAGGGGGAGTAGGGTTGGGTGGGCGGGTTTAGTGGGGGGGGGGGGGGGGGGGTAGGCGACGGTAGGGTGCGGCAGGAGGGGTAGAGCAGATAGTGTTTGGGTGCGCGAGGGGTGGAGGCGGGGCAGAAGGGGCAGGGATGGATGTGGTGGGGCAGGCGGGCTATGGCAAGAAGGAATGGGAGATGGGTTAGGTCAGGGATGGATGGGGGAGGGGTGGCGCATGGAGAGGTGCATGAGCGTGCATATTTTGTGTACGTATATAAACGTGTTTGTGTGTGTGGCGGATTGTTCCGCACAGTGAAGACAAGGAAGGATTGCTATACACAGCGAAAAGAAGGGAGAATGCTTGCTTGCCTACAAAGAAGGCAAGGTGGCATGGTTGGACACAAATAAGACAGGGGGAATTGTTGGATACAAAGAAGATAGGGGGAATTGTTGGATACAAAGAAGACAGGGGAATTGTTGTATACAAAGACGACAGTGGGAAATGTTGGATACAAAGAATACAAAGAAGACAGGGGGAATTGTTAGATACAAAGAAGGCAGGGGGAATTGTTGGATACAAAGAAGACAAGGGGAATTGTTGGAGACAAAGAAGACAAGGGGAATTGTTGGATACAAACAGGAGAGGAGGGATTGATAGATACAAAGAAGACAGAGGGAATTGTTGGATACAAAGAAGACAGGAGGAATTGTTGGATACAAAGAAGACAAAGAGGATAGGGGGAATTGTTCGATACAAAGAAGACAGGGGAAATTGTTAGATACAAAGAAGACAGCGGGAACTGTGCATAAATGAAACAAAGGCGATTTGCCGGACACACATAAATACACGTGAAAACAACGAAAGAAGGCGTATCAACCATTCGGCTGTTCATCATTAATTTATTTACCAACACTATTAAAGCATTAAATCGTGTACATGTATCATGAAATGTAAAATGCAATCTCGTATAATGAAATGAAACGACGATTTGCAAGCGTTTCGCTGCGCACGACATAAATCGTTCAATTTCTTTTTTAAATTGCTTCAATCACGCACCCTGGATGCAAAATTTATGAAACATTTCCATTTTTCGGTCATAATGCGTTTAGAAAAACACTTTCATTATAATACATCTGTAAAATTTGTGGTGCAAAACTAATAATAACATTCTGTTGCTTTAAACAAATCTTTCATGGTTATTGCTGAAATGACTGGTTGCAACTCCAGACATGTAGGTTACTTAATGCAGAACGAATTTAAATTTTCTCTTTTTTTAGAAAAGCACACCCACTAAACGAGAAAGAAAAGAATACGCTAAGGACCAAGTCAGTTGTAATAAACAACTATTGATTAAACCACAACGAAATCAGTTATTCACCTACTAATCTCAATAATCTACATTTAAGAACACCAAAGAATTTAAACAAAAGTTTAACCACGTTTTCAACCTCTGCGTCATTCTTCCATGACTCTAACTACAACGTCAGTAAGAGAAAAATGATCTGCTCATCCTCCTTCAGCGACTTTACATACAGTGTCAGTGAGAGGGAAATGACCTATTCGTCATCCTTCAACACAGAGTCAGTAAGAGGAAAATGACCTATTCGTCATCCTTCAACACAGAGTCAGTAAGAGGAAAATGACCTATTCGTCATCCTTCAACACAGAGTCAGTAAGAGCAAAATGACCTTCAGTGAGAAGGAAATGACCTATTCGTCATCCTTCAATACTGTGTCAGTGACAGGGAAATGACTTGCTCGTCATCCTTCAATACAGTGTCAGTAAGAGGAAAATGACCTATTCGTCATCCTTCAACACAGTTTCAGTAAGAGGAAAATGACCTATTCGTCATCCTTCAACACAGTGTCAGTAAGAGGAAAATGACCTATTCGTCATCCTTCAATACTGTGTCAGTAATAGAAAAATGACCTATTCGTCATCCTTCAACACAGTGTCAGTAAGAGGAAAATGACCTATTCGACATCCTTCAATACTGTGTCAGTAATAGAAAAATGACATAAAGAAACAAAAATACAAAGATAGAGAGAGAGAAAAAGAACGATAAAACAACGCAGACAACACTGCGCAATATGCAATATTAAGTTATACGTAAATATGGTACACGTCTGGTATAAAACTGTAAAAAGCAGGATGCTGCACAAAATTAGTCTTTCTAATCTATTTTCAAGCATGTAACGATGGTAACTGATACTGTCCGTGCACTCACGAAGTGATCCACGCTACTAACGACAAGTTGATATGCCAGAATGTCAATAATCCCATCCATATTATGGAAGCACCAGTCTCGTTTAAGGTGAAAAAGTGATTAATTCTCACAATGCGCACAATCGGCCACACACGGACACTCGGACGCGCGTGCACTTACGCACATATTGCCCCCCCCCCCTCCCCGTAGCACACACACACACGCGCGCCCGCGCGCGCGCACGCACATACTGACGCATAAAATATATTGCACCCACCCACCAACAGATACACACACCCGGAGGCACACATCCATACATACGCGCGCACAGAAGCACACAAAGACACATACACGCAGAGGTACACACACGTACACACACACACACACACACACACACACACACACACACACGCACGAATAAAATCAATACGATAGGTCGGACAGCAACGCGTACACACAGAAATGTTTCTCCTGACCGAACCAATATGATAGTTCTGACAGCAACGCGTACACACGGAAATCTTTCTTCTGAATGAATCAATCATAGGTTTGACAGCAATTCGTACACAGAGAAATCTTTCTTCTGAACGAATCAATGTAGGTCTGACAGCAATTCGTACACAGAGAAATCTTTCTTCTGAACGAATCAATGTAGGTCTGACAGCAATTCGTACATAGGGAAATCTTTCTTCTGAACGAATCAATGTAGGTCTGACAGCAATTCGTACACAGAGAAAGTTTTCTTCTGAACGAATCAATGTAGGTCTGACAGCAATTCGTACACAGAGAAATCTTTCTTCTGAACGAATCAGTGAGAGGTCTGACAGCAAAAGGCGTGAACAGCTTTGTCCAATGGGATCCAACACTGAATCCGACAGCAACACACACAGTCTGCAAAACACAGAACTTACCATAAGGATGGCGGATCACCAGAGACACAGAACTTACCATAAGGATGGCTGATCACCAGAGACACAGCAATCAGCCGTGGATCAAACAACCGTAACATTGTGAAATACACGTAACTCAGTTCTTTTGGCACATTATGTCTTAGATCGTAACAGAAATGAATATATAAACGGTGATTTTTCACATCACGAGAAAGTTGTAAACGCTTGAATTGAAAATAATCTCTCCAATGTTAGTTATTAAACACAAAGACACTGTTGTTAAATCCAGAAAAATAACAAAACTGAGATCATATACATGAATGTGCAAGGTTGTCATGAAGAAGAAATATGAAGCGCCTGAAATATACAATTTGATCTGTAAAAATCAACACTCTGAAATGTATTATATGCAATACAAGTTTCTTTCGTAATTTCCGTAAAAATAGAGCATCGAAGACTTTAATATAATTCTTATTTCATGATACGCATGCTTGAAAACACTCAGGCACGCACGCACGCACACACATACACACACACACACACACACACACACACACACACACACACACACACACACACACACGCACGTACGCACGCACGCACGGACGCACGCACACGCACGCACGCACGCACGCACACACACACACACACACGCACACATCCCCCAAGGGACGGCCATAACTTTAAGTAGCACCCGTTTCTGACACTCCGAAATTTGAAGACATTAATCGCATAAAATAATATCTTGCTCCGATATTATTACATTATACAAAAGACGAGTAATTTGGCAAACTGATACAGTGAAATTGAATCAACAGATCTCGCCATTAAGACAGTAGCATAGTACGGCTCGCACAAGAATTCCATAGAGTAAATTCCCATTATACACAAGTTTAAATTGTTTATTGTCCATGCTAAAATCATACACAGTAATTTGTCTCTTGTCTGCACATTATGTAATATTAAACTCTAATTAACACACACACACACACACACACACACACACACACACACACACACACACACACACACACACACACACACCCGACCGTTTGCTCTCTCATCCAAGGATCAGACACTCAGCTGTACGCCTCCACTGAATGTATCGTACAGCCACAGTACATCACCGGTTCTATATACCAACCAGCTGCTGGCCTTGGGGTCAGCTGTGGTACACGTCTAGTACAGATACTTTAGGACGTAAGAAAACAGTCTTATGAAACTATAGAATTTTTACCCTCAGCTGAAACTGCGATCATTGGGGTCAGTTACACTACGATGTATAAATATATCTATATCTATATATATATATATATATAATGGTGCCACATTTGATTCAGGACTAGGAGTCTGCTGATGTGGGCTGTCTGATGAAACAGACATATCCCCCCTACCCAATTTTCAATCCCCAGTCTCAGCCAGGGAAGTGAAATGTGTGTGCAGATTTTCACAGCAAATCGAGAGCTTGCTCACATTAAATATAACTTGACAGTTGAAAATCGACTGAAAAATAAGTTCTTTAGTGCCCGATTCTGAAACAAAACTCACACTCACCCCCAAACCAAAAAATCCAAACAATGACAAAAAACACACTAACGAACACAGCAAACTGCAAAAACAACAAAATGCCAACAAAACAACAACAACAATAAAGTAAATAATAAAGTAAACCAAACAACAGCTAAAAACAACACGAATCCGGAGACAAAGTTGACTGCCAGCATTCTGGAGGAGAAACAAAATCACAACACATTAGAAAAACAACGAACAACAACCCAGTAACAAGGTGTGGGTAGGCTGATTATTTTGCATTGCCGTATCCAAAAAGCGTTCCCTTTTTTTTGGAACTATCCTTATTTTTCTTTAGCTCTCCTTACTCCACCGCCTTGATATAACCGTACCGATTGAATGGGCGTAAAACACCAAGTTACGTCTCTCCTTAGTCCCCAATCAAACAAACAACAAGATGAAACTAAGCCCCCCGATAAAACAAACACACCCAACAACAACAACAAAAATAACATCCACAACAAACAAACAACAAACAAACAAAAACCAAACCAAATCAAAACAACAACAGCAATAAACAAAGCAAAAACAAACAACAGCAACCATCATCAACAACAAGAAGAACAAAACACACAACAAAAACAAAACAACAAAACAGAAACAAACAACTACAACAACAAGAAGATTAAAAATAAAAACAAAAACAAAAACATACTTAACCAAAGAACAAAACAAAGACAAAAGTCCCACAAATTTTCGGGCACAACAAGTGACACAATAGCGTGAGACTGTGACAGCTGACTGAGAAAAGAAATAGGAATTTTCTGATAGCGATGAAAATGCCCACTCCACAAAACTGCACCATCTGTTCGTGTTATGTTAAACTGCAGCGCCAGTTCTTGTTGGGTTCAACTGCACTACCAACCACCAGTACCTGTTGGTTTCAACTGTACCATCAGTACCTGTCGGGTTCAACTGCACTACCAACCACCAGTACCTGTTGGGTTCAATTGCACCATTAGTTCTTACTGGGTGCAACTGTTCATGCTGGGTTCAGCTGCACCATCAGTCCCTGTTGGGTTCAACTGCACCAGCAGTCCCTGTCAGTTTCAACTGTAAAACCAGTTCCTGCCCGGTTCAACTACACCAGCAGTTACTGTTGGGTTCATCTGCACCATCAGTCCCTGTTAGGTTCATCTGCACCATCAGTCCCTGTTAGGTTCAACTGCACCATCAGTCCCGGTTAGGTTCAACTGCATCATAAGTCCCAGTTAGGTTCATCTGCACCTGCAGTTCCTGTTAGGTTCATCTGCACCATCAGTCCCTGTTATGTTCATCTGCACCATCAGTCCCTGTTAGGTTCAACTGCACCAGCAGTTCATGTTAGGTTCAACTGCACCATCTGTTAGGTTCATGTGCACCATCAGTCCCTGTTAGGGTCATCTGCACCATCAGTCCCTGTTAGGTTCAACTGCACCAGCAGTTCCTGTTGAGTGCAACTGCAGCAGCCGTTCCTGTGGGGTTCAGATCAGCCTCTCCCCAAAGGCGTCTGCCATCTTGTCCAGCGGGATGCCCGTCCCGTTGTTCTGCTCCGCCTCCGAGGGCTTGTACTGCCCCTTCATCTTCCGCGAGCGACGCACGTGCCACGTGATGTAAGCAGCGGCGGCAGCAATGACGATGATGATGACGACAATGGCTATGACGATGTAATTCTTGTCACTTGACGCGGTCGCTCCATTCAGCTGACTCTGACACAAAGGATCTGGAGAGGACAGAGAGAGAGAAAGACAATGTTTATTGTACAGTCACTGTGGTTTTCTTATTGTACAGTCACTGTGGTTTTCTCATCGGGTGTAAAGTCAGATCAGACAGAAGCTAGGCTACACGTGCGAGAAGTTCAGTCAATAGTTTGCACCCATACATTAACATTGTTGTCAGTATGATGAAGCAAACATGTCTGACTGGTTTACATAGGGGGAAAACCCCAACCCAAACCAAAATAAACAACAAAAACCTACCCCCACCTTCCCACCCTCCAGCAGTACATCACCTGTCCAACCCGTCCAACTGTGCTATAGAAACATCGAGAACGCCTACAGACCCGTGTGTAGATCACCTGTGGGACGACCAGACCACAACTTTGTTCATTTGATGCCAAAGTACAGACAGAAAGTAAAGACAGAAGGAACTCTAACAAAATCTTGTTAGTTATGGACTTAAGTTATGGACAGCATAGAGGAAGGAACTCCGTGATTGTCTTGAAGCAACGAACAGAGATGTATTAACTGATAACTGTATTGATCCTGACGAGCTTGTAGACACGGTAAACATGTAAAATTTTGCGAAGAGACTGCAATCAAGACTAAATCAGTGCGTGTATATCCAAACAACAAACCATTGGTAACCAAAGACTTAAAGGTACACCTGAATCAAACGAAACTGGCTTTTTTGAAGGGTAGAAAGGAAGAATATAAAGAAAAAGAAAAAGAGTTCAGGAAAAAAATGCTAGAGTTGACAGACTCAAACATAAAAACAAGATAGAAGAAATATTTAGAACTGGTACTGTTAGAAAGGCATGGAGCGGTCTCAGGGCGATGATGGGCAAGCAACAGACCAAGCATTCCTTGTCTCATTCAGCTAAATCAGTCGATGCTGCCAATGAGTTGAATAGTTTTTACGCTCGCTTTGATGTTAGGGACTTCAGTGAGCACTGTGCCATACTGTGCGAGACTATTGTGCCAGAGCAGCTCGACCTTTCTGAGGCTGATGTATATATAGTCACCAGCTTCTCTCGACTCAACTCGGACAAAGCCTCTGGCCCAGTTAGCTGAAAGGCAGAAAAACTGTGCGGCTCAGCTAGGGAAGATTTTCACTCTAATTTTTCAACTATTCTTGGACTCGCATGTTATGCCTCATGCTTGGAAGACTTCCACAGTAATATCTGTGCCCAAGAAAGACACTCCCCTTCAACTGAATGACTACAGCCCTGTTGCTCTCACCCACATCATAGCAAAATGTTTTGTAAAGGTTGTGTCCAGACACTTGACATTTGATGTCGTTGATCAGTTGGATCCGTTCCAGTTTGTATATAAGGCCTCCAGAGGTGCTGAAGATGCTCCTCTTACTCTTCTAAATTTGATCACACAACACTTAGAGAATGCTAAGTCACGTGTTAGAATCTTATTTGTTGATTTTTCTAGTGAGTTTAATACAACTGAACTATATTTATGCACTACTAAAAAGACTGATTGATCTGGATGTCAGCTCAGACCTTGTATTGTGGATCAGAGATTTTTTCCGAGATCGACCGCACCGTGTTTGTGTGAATGGATACATGTCTGAAAAGGTTGTACTGAATTCTGGGGCACCTCAAGGGTGTGTCCTTTCACCCACGTTGTTTTCTGTATATACTAACCACGTGAACTTACAAACTGCTGTAACCTGCCTCTTTACGTTTGCTGATGACACGCCGATTGCTGTTAAACGAAGACTCCCTGGCAAGATATTTTTTTACATGTTTCATTCTTGAATGAATGGTGCAAAAAAGCTTTCTGGATATGAATGTTGGTAAGAAAAAGGAATTAGTACTAGATGCAAGGAAAACAACGTCTTTGTTCCTGTAAACAATGAACCAGTTGAGGTGGTGTCTAATTTTAAGTATTTAGGTACTCTAATAGATAATAAGCTAGGTTTTAGTGACAATACAGATCTTATCGATAAATTAAAACAAAACAAAAACAAACAAACAACAACAACAACAACAACAACAACAACAACAACAACAACAACAACAACAACAACAACAACAACAACAACAACAACAACAACAACAACAACAACAACGCTTGTACCTCTTGCAAAAGCTGAGATCTTTTGATGTTAGTCATGAGCTGTTACAAATTGTGTACAAAGGTCTAGTGGAGAGCGTTTTAACTGCTAACATTGTTGTCTGGTATGGGAACCTGGGTGTGAAGGGGAAGGCAAAACTGGCACGTATTGTCGGAGTGGCAGGAAAGATTATTGGTGCAAAACAAGACTCCCTAAGCGATCTGTACCTTACAGCAGTTGAACGGAAAACCGCACGGATCTTAGACGACGCAAAGCACCCCCTCTTTTCTCAGTTTCAGAAACTCCGGTCGGGCCGACGATACAAAGTGCCAATTGCAAGGAAGACTGTGTACAAAAAATCTTTTATCTCAAGTGCTGTTTCTGTTTTAAATTCTAGGGCTACTTAATATGTTGGCCCTGTGGGCCAGTTTCAAAGCTCAGTTTTACTCACCCTGTGACAGTGTTGATCTGATGGATGTTTAAGTTATTCTTTTAGTTCACTGGCAAAATAACCCAGTATGCTTCATATATATATATATATATATATATATATATATATATATATATATATATCTGCATAACCATTCTATGTATCAGTATTCTTCCAAGCACTGGACAAGAAAACAACTCAACCAAAAAAAGATAAGTTAATTTGTTTCTCATCTAATTTTTCATCGTTTTTAACCGTTTAACTGTTGTTTAAGTGTCGTCTTGCAGCTTGACGAAGGGGATTACCCCGAAAATTTGCAGATTTTGTGTCTGTGTAAACAAGCGTTCTTTTGAACCTTTTATGTGTTTGGATCTTATCAGCATAACCGTCTTAATTCTGAGTTAACTTTCAGTAATTGTGAGCAGTTTCAGTTTCACTCTTGAATGACAATTTACTCTATGTGCATCCGTGTGTGTGTGTGTGTGTGTGTTGTGTGTGTGTGTGTGTGTGTGTGTGTGTGTGTGTGTGTGTGTGTGCGCGCACTGTTATTGTTAAGTATTTTGCTTTTGTATTTGAGCGGTATTTAGCTCCGTGTTTTACTGAATTGTTGACGTTTTATTGTAAAATGTATTGAATGTTTTATTTAAACGACGAACCATAAGGCAAATTTCTGCACACAGAGACACTAAAGTTGTATTGTATTGTTACTCACACGTTGTGCGCCGTCCTGTCGCGTGCTACTGAAAGCGTTCGTTATTAACATTTTGTACATTTTTATAGTATAAAGGAAAACGAATCAATGCATTCATGTTTTGACCTTTCCACAGCATGTTGATAAGCCTTTTCTCCGATCTGCGCTTTGTATGAAAAAAGTCCCCCTATAAAATTGTGTTGTTGTTTTTTATTTTGTTTTTCCTCCTTGTTATTTGCTACTTTACAGAAATATTGCACAAACGTTGATTGCGTTGCTAACAAATAATAAAATTAAAAGTATGCATTCCATATTTTTGTGTAGATTAGTTGCAAATCGCTTTGAGCTGCCGATATCGTGCTATAAACAAATTACTGGTTGTTGTTACTATTGTTATTATTATTAAAGACCGAGGTCTGAGAAGACCGTGGGGGGGGGGGGGTGGGGGGGGGGGGGGTGGGGGGGGGGGGAGACAAAAGACAAGTGGATAAAAAGGAAGAGAGTCGAGAGAAAAGACACACACAAAAGTAAAAGGAACAAAGGAGGAAAAGAAGAACGGACGAAAGAAAGGGAAAAAAATGATTTAGAAGATGGAAAAAGAAAGGAAGAACAGCTCCTCCCCACAGAAAAACAAAAACAAGCAAACCACACACACAAACACACACACACACAAACACACACACACAACACACACACACACACACACACACACACACACACACACACACACACACACACACACACACACACACACACACACACAAGGAGACCGCTGCTAAAAAATAAAAAGCACAGGAAATGAAAGAGTATTGCAAAATAAAACTACAGAACATCGATATTTGAAATGTCAAACTGAGAGAGAGAGAGAGAGAGAGAGAGAGAGAGAGAGAGAGAGAGAGAGAGAGAGAGAGAGAGAGAGAGAGAGAGAGAGAGAGATAATTGATCCAACAGACAAAACCATCAAAGAAAAGGGTTGACTAGTTAAGCATAGTATATATACATATAAAAATGAAAGAAACCGTCAAGCAGTCTGCACATCCCTGCCTTTTCCCTTGAGCGTCCATACGTGTCCACAACAGTCACATCTTTAACTCAGTTTGTCGACAACTGTCTCGAAATCTTCCCCTGACATGGAAAACACGACTTTTCCGACCGGTTACATCACCGTTATGACTAACGCCACGTCATTACGGCCCTTACGTCACGGTGACCCGAAGCCACCGGAGGGCTGCATGGTGGTAGCTCAGGGGGACTTCACGCCCTGGGACAACCCGGACAACCTCGTCAGCAGCCGGGTGGAGAAGGCCGTGGGCGCGGCAGTGGCCGTCGTCTTTCTGCCCGTTCTCTTTCTCGTCGGCACCCCGGCCAACGTCGTCAACGCCGTGGTGTTCTGGAGGCAGGGTCTGAAAGAGCGGATCAACGTGTGCCTTTTCAGCCTCTCCATCGCCGACCTCGCCTACATGGTCCACTCCTTCCTCCTCAACGTCGACAGGCTTTACCTGCAGTTCGCTCACACACCGCAACTGGGTCTCGTCTTCAAGTTCATCGTCGACCACAAACTTGTGGGTTTCCGCGGGCTGAGCTGGGTGTCCGGGTTTCTCTCCACGCTGATCGCCTGCGAGAGGTGCTTCTGTGTCGTCAGCCCTCTGCGCTCGAAAACCGTTCTTCGCACGGGAACCACGGCCGTGCTCATCGTCCTGTCCTCGCTCCTCATCCTGGCCGGCTTCTTCTTTGTGTGCACGAGGTGGAGCATCGCCTGCGTCTTTGATCCGCTGACAGGCACAGTTTCAGATACAATCTACGGCAGCGAATTTTACTCCCAGAACAGAAACCTCCTGGACATTCTCGACGGCACTGTTTATGGCTTGGTGCTGCCGGGACTTTACGTAACCACAGTGTTGGTAACTACGGTGCTGACCTCACTGAGGCTGAGAAAGATGGCGGAATGGCGCGAGCAGACGTCTTCAGCCTCGATATCGTCCCGAGAAGTTGCCCTGACGCGCATGCTCATTGGCATTTCCGTTTTATACGTGGTGTGCACGTTGCCGATTCTGACGCTGGGACTGTGCATCTCGTTCGTTCCCGACATCAGTCTGAAAGGCCGCTACTACAACACCTTCAATCTCATGGTCAGCGTGTTCGAGCTGTTCTCCTACATCAACGCCTCCGTCAACTTCTTCGTCTATTGCTTTCTCGGCTCCAAGTACAAAGAGACGCTCAAAGAGATGTTTAGGTGCGGCGGAAAAGTAGTGAAACATACTGGAGAGAAAAGCGAATCAATGCGGAAATCTCCGAAGTCGTGACAGAGATCAGTGCAATGTCAGACCCATGAGTCTTTCGTCGTCACTTTCTTGTGTGGCTCATCATAATTATGTTCTTCGTGCCTCTTCTGGCAATGTTTCATTTGCACACAAATGCATCTGACTGTTTCGGAAATGATCACCTAGTATCCCTTCTGTGCACAGAGTTAAAGATACAAGGTTACACAAGGATATTCATTTGCCAGTGACATTAAAATGGGCGCAGGAATTTGTCCTGGTGACATTAACAAACAGTACACAACAATACAAGCCATGTATGAACAGTTATAAATAATTCAAATTAAATTTAGTAATGGACTAGTGCCTTTTGTGCAATGTAGGCCCCAAGCTAATAGGTACTACACACACACACACACACACACACACACACACACACACCCCTCCTGATCTTTCTTTCATAAATGCGCTCCACCACCACCCTCAACCCCCAACATACGTTATCAGGAACTGACCTCTGTCCCCTTCCCGACAGCCACAGCGGAAGGACCCCAGCTGGTTGACACAGGGGAGACCATCCTTCGTGCAGTTGTGCGCCCCTTCCGCACACTCGTCAATGTCCGCCTCGCACGTCACGCCACGGAAACCTGTACCGGTGCACGCGCACCGGAAGGACTTGAGGTCTTGCAGACACGTGCCGTTGTTCAGACACGGGTTGGATGCGCACTCGTCGCTGTCCGTCTGGCAAAACTCGCCCTCGTAGCCCGTATCTGGAAACAATAAAAAGTGAATGAAGAAGAAGAAGAAGAAGAAGAAGAAAGATTTGCTGAACGGTTCCACACGAAATACACGATGGCAACAAACGAAGCTAGCTTTTTGTTTTTGTTCTTTGCCGGGTTCAGAGTAGAAGTCCATGACTTGTGTATAGTATGCTTGAGTGTATATTCAGGCCTGTGCCGGACAGTGCAAATAGTGGATAGTTGAAATACAGTCACAGTCCTGAATGATCAAGGGATTTATACAGGTATGGTCAAGAAACCAGCGAGATCAGCCCGCGCAACAACAAAGCTTTCAGGTAACTTATAAACCGACCCACTCGGGTGACGCACTCTTCCCTGTACCCCTCGCACTCTTAAAAAAAGAAGAAAAAAAAGCAGCCAAGGAACGTAGACTATGCACTATGAAAACATAAAACCCCATCAAAACACCAACACAACAGCATCACCATCTCCCCCTTTCAGTGAGAGAGAGAGAGAGAGAGAGAGAGAGAGAGAGAGAGAGAGAGAGAGAGAGAGAGAGGAGAGAGAGAGAGAGAGAGAGAGAGAGACAGACAGACAGACAGACAGACAGACAGACAGACAGACAGACAGACAGACAGACAGACAGAGACAGAGACACACAGAGACAGAGAGACAGCGAGAGACAGAAACAGAGAGACAGAGACAACAGAGACAGACAGACAGACAGACAGAGGGGGATGGAGAAGAGCGGTAGGGGACAGACCTGTGCAGTTGCAGAAGTACTGCCTGACGCCATCCTGACACGGCGCGCCGTGCTGACAGCGGTTGTTGACGCAGTCGTCCACGTTCTCCTCGCAGCGGTCGCCCTGGAAACCGGTGCCCGTGCACTCGCACCTGTAGCCGTTGACCGTGTCCACGCAGCGGCCGCCGTTGAAGCAAGGCTGAGACAGGCACTCGTCCACGTTCTGACCACACTGGCTGCCCGTCCAGCCCGACATACACTGGCACCGGTAGCTGCCCTCCGTGTCCAGACAGGTGCCTGCACGATTAGGATCACAGGTACAGAAACAACATTGTGTGCACGTTCATTAGGAACGCAGGTACAGAAACAACACTGTGCACGTTCATTAGGACCACAGGTACAGAAACAACACTGTGCACGTTCATTAGGAACACAGGTACAGAAATAGCATTGTGTGCACGTTCATTAGGAACACAGGTACAGAAACAACACCGTGTGCACGTTCATTAGGAACACAGTTACAGAAACAATACTGTGTGCATGTTCATTAGGGCCACAGGTACAGAAACAAAACTGTGCACGTTCATTAGGAACACAGGTACAGAAACAACACTGTGTGCACGTTCATTAGGAACACAGGTACAGAAACAACCGGCATGTGTGCACGTTCATTTGGAACACAGGTACAGAAACAACACTGTGTGCACGTTCATTAGGATCACAGGTACAGAAACAAAACTGTGTGCACGTTCATTAGGAACACAGGTACAGAAACAACACTGTGCGCAATTAGGAACACAGGTACAGAAACAAACAAACAACAACAAAAAGAAAAAAGAAAACAAAAAACAATGAAACAAAACAACAACAAAGAAACAAAAAACACAACAAACAAACAACTAAACGCCCAAATCTGCCTGATGTCTGAACCATGGTCAGCCTTGTGTCGGGAGCTTCATTTTCAACAAACTGAATGGGAAACGTTGCTAAGTCAGTATACCTCGAATCGTTGTTACACATGCCCTGTGCACATCGCTAGCTGACCATCCTGACACTTCGATAGTACTAAACAACGCGTCTTACGGGCTACGCCAAGATCACGGTCGCGGCTCCGTGGCGAACAGCCTAAAGTCCGTTCGTAACTGGGAGAATGTTTGTTCGCCGAACATGCTTCGGACAGTTCGACGAACTATGATTCGTTTCTTAATTGAACTTTTAGTTCGCCGAACATGGTTCGGAGAGTTCGACGAACTTTACTTCGTTCTCAACTGGCTTGTAATGAGATGCAAGCTTCGGCCCTAACTTGCGGCAGACGCGCAGCAGACAGCATAATCGAAAATGTAGGCTAAAGTCAAGTCAAGTCAATATACTTTAATCATCCCTCACAGGGTAATTCAACTAACTGCTATCTCATTCTGGGTCCCCGAAACAAGGCAGCGCCTCCCGCAAGTCAACAAATAAAACAAAATCCCTCCGAAGCGAGTGAAGAACCTAGCGACACCGTCATCCACTTTTATTTTTATTTCTTCCTCATCCACAGGAGAGCTCTGCTCTCAGCCAATCAGAGGCAATGTTCGTCGAATAGGGCGAATGTTCTCAGAACATGTTGAGCGAAGCTTTTTGGACCCCGAATACACCTTCGTCGCAGTTCGACGAATACTCCAAACTAGGTTCGCGAACAAACGTTCGCCCAATTAAGAACGGGCTTAATGACTCACCTCCATTGAAGCACACGTTGGGGTCGACGACACATTCATCCACGTTCTTCTCACAACGGTCGCCTTGGTAACCGGTGCCCTGGCACGAGCATGTGTAGCCCCCGAGGGTATTGTGGCAAACCCCGCCGTTCAGACACGCGTCTACTTGCAGGCACTCGTTGATGTCGTCTGCACACTGCGGACCCGTGAATCCGGTGCGGGAACAGTCGCAGGTGAAGGGCGTAGAGTAAACGCGGCAGTCCAGGCGATTGGAGCAGACGTCTCGCTGGCACGTGTCGTCATGCCAACCGCAGCGCGCGATGACGTCAGGGCACGAGCACAAGCCTCGGTAGGAGCAGGTGCCGTTGTTGAAGCAGGGCTGACTGAAGCAGGCGTCCGCTACACTTTCACACTTTGTACCTGTCGGTGGGAGACACGCGTATAAAGCCTTCAATACTTCGGAATCCCGTCAACCCCAAGATACGGCAGTAGCACGTAAAAGTTCCTGGTTATGCTGCCATAAGTGCAGGTGGCAGGTTACAGCTTACACATGCAACGTATGTTGCAGATTTTATTTTATTTTTTAATTGTGATGAGGCGCTCACAAAAATCAGGTTAACCAGAAAAGCGACTGCCCCTCTCTCTTCCCTCTCTTTCTCTCTTTCTCTGGCTACCGCCTCTCTGCCTCCTCTCTCTCTCCCTTCCTCCCCCATCTCTCTCTACCCCCCCCCCTCTCTGTGTGTATTGAAACAGGATACGTCATTCTCACCTGTGTAGCCAGGGAGGCACAAGCAGCTGTAGGTCTGAATCCCATCCACACAGGTAGCCCCGTTCTTGCAGTCGCTGAGGACGCAGTCGTCCACGTTGAGCTGGCAGTGCGGCCCGCTGAAGCCCTCTCTGCACTCACAGCGGTACGACTCGCCCTCCGCCCGGCACGCCCCGCCGTGCTGGCACGGGCCCGACAGGCAGTTCCGTCTGTCCACCTCGCAGTTGTCGCCCTCGAAGAGGTCCGGACATGCGCAGTCGTACCCGTTCGCTTTGTCCCAGCACGTGCCGTTGTTCCGGCACGGGCCGCTCGCGCATTCGTCGATGTCCCGTTCGCACGTGATTCCCGCGAATCCTTCCGCGCAGCGGCAATAGAACCCGGGCGAGACGTAGTCCGTGGCGTTGGTGTTGCTCTCAACGCACGTTCCGCCGTGCTGGCAAGGGTCGGACAGACATTCGTCGATGTCCGTTTCGCAGCTGGGGCCGGTGAAACCGTCCCTGCACACGCAGGAGAAGTCCGAGGAGTTGCCGGAGGAGTTGAACAGACAGGTCGCTCCGTTGAGGCACGGGTTGAACAGACACCGGTTCACTGGCGTTTCGCACCGCTCGCCAGAGTAGTAAACAGGACACAGGCACCTGAAAGTCGTACTATCGCTTCTGCACTCGGCTCCATTCAAACAGGGAGAACTAAAACAGAAATCGAAGAACTGACAGTACACTCCGTAGTATCCAGGCAAACAGTCGCACGAATAGGACTCGGGTTGTATCACACATGTGGCGTTGTTAAGACACCGGTGAGTCTTGCAGAAGTTGAAAGTCTGACACAGATCTCCCACATAGTCTTCAGAGCACTCACACTCAAAATCATCGTTGGTTTCGTTGGCAACGCAAGTAGCACCATTAAAACAAGGCTGAGAAGAGCAGATATACACGTGTTCACAGCGATCCCCGAAATAGGATTCCGGGCAGAGGCACTGGAAAGAGCCCACCAGGTCAGTACAGTTGCCGTCGTGATAACACGGGTTGCTGACGCAATCGTCCGTGTTGACGTCACAGTGCCGCCCCTCCCAGCCAGGCAGACAGTGGCAGGTGTAGTTGCCACCCCCCTGGGAAACACAGCTGACCGTGGTCTCCTGGGAGCAGGGGTCTCCTTCGCACGGCTGGAACTCCGTTTCACAAAACGTTCCCGTCCACCCGGAAGAACAAGCGCAAGAGTAGGTGCGATGTTCGTCCACGCAAGTTCCGTTATTCAAACAGCCGTGTCCATTGCAGTCATCCACGCTCTCTCCACACTCCGCCCCCTCCCAACCCTCCAGACAGGGGCAAGAGAAAGTGTTCCAGTCGTCAAGGCAGTACGAGTTGGGAGGACATGGGTTGACGTCACAGACAGGGTCGCCATGGCAACCAGGCTGCAGGTTTTCTGAATGGATACTGACACCCGGGGGAGCGGCTTGACCTTGAACCAAAGGCACGGTGACCTGGTTGAAGGTCAGATTCCGCAGACATCCTTTAAAATGGCTGACTAAGTAGCTGTCGTCGCCTGAAAAAAGAAAAAGAGCAAAATAAAGTATAGCTTGCACCGCAGGACGGAAAGCAAAAACTACAGTGCCATCATCATGGCCAAAAAACTGGACATTGAAGACGCTCTCTAATTAAAATGCCGAGTCAAAACAATGCTAAAATTATCAAAATTTCAACTAATGAAATCACTTTTGATCAAGTGTTATGCTAAGCTCGTGTGAAGTTTAAAGTGGAATGTGCTTATATTGTAGATAGATAGATAGATAGATAGATAGATAAGATAGAGAGATAGATAGATAGATAGATAGATAGATAGATAGATAGATAGATAGATAGATAGACAGACAGACAGACAGACATAGATACATATAGATAGGTGGACAGACAGACATGGACAGACGGAGCGACAGACATAGACAGATAGATCGACAGAGACAGACAGACATAGATAAATAGACAGACAGACAAACAGGCAGGCAGGCAGACAGACAAATAACAACAGGTCTTTAAGCTGAATTACCAACTCAGACCACCCCAGACAACCATCCATCCACCTCAGAACAGTCCCCCGACAGCAGCAACGTCTAGAAACCAAACGTCGCCTCAGTCTCACCTGGCTTAAATGGCCTGGCACCGAGATACAGGAGCAGCGTCTGGTTGAAGCGGGGGTCGAAGGGGTTCATGTTGGCACGCAGGTAGACGGTGGCGTCGTCAAAAGACACCAGCAGGTAAGAGTGGATACGCCTCCAGCCGACCGTGTGCCACGCTCCGTCGTTGAACCGTGACTGTGAGGTGATCTGACCTGCAGCACCGCACAAATAAACACAGTGCTTTAGGTCCACAGAAACCATAAGGTTTATCAGGGAGAGGGAAGGGAGGAGGGTCGTTATTCATCACAGGTAGAGATGAACAGCTCGTCCGCGCGTTCCGAACCGTAAAGACCGAAGAGACCGTCAGCCACCGGCAGAACAACAGTGTTAAGGAGGCGGGGACCCCGCCAGTGCGAGGAAACTAGTGTACTTCGCTATTGCTGTTTCAACAGCTGTGCGGAGTAAAGTCACAAAGACAGAGTCCACAAAGCAACTTTCGAAACCTGAAGCAAAAGATACTCCAATTGCCTCTAAGAGCCCAGCTCCACCTCCCTCCTCTTCATCTTGCCTGGGCTCAAGCACCGCACAAGTCGCGTCTTTCTCTATAAAGCTAGTGTATCATTATGCCCCTTTACGAACGCAATAGATTCTTCTTCAAGGGAGTGGGGTTTTCTGTTCTTCAGTCTTTTTTTCCCTTTCTGACCTGACTCTATTCTGAAGTCTTTCAGACCAGAATCAACAATCGATTACTTGTTTGCTTTTCTTCCTCTTCTTTTTCTGCATTTCAATCTAAATGATTATATTATTTATGCCATTGACATCGTGCGGACCTGGTCCTGTGCGGCTGACCGGAGGTTAAACTGCAAGAACTAACGTCTGTCGTTAAAGCATTACACCATTAAATCGTTAAACTCATTGTCATGCCAACATTCTTCTAAGCACTGGACACGAAAACAACACAGCTCAACTAAAAGCAGATAAGTTTCCTAGTCCCACATCTCACTTGTTACCGTTTAACTGTTGTGTAAGTGACGTTTTGTAGCTCGATAAAGGTGATTAACAGGAAAATTCGCATGCTGTGTTTTGTTCTAATAAACGGCGTTCTTTTGGACCTTTTATTTGTTTGGAAAATCGTTGAGTCATTAAATCACCAAAACATGTATTGATATTTATTGACAAAATCAGCATGATATCATAGGGTAATTAATTCATTAAACATAGAGACAGCCGTTTAATAAGCCGTAAAATACAAAATCACTACGTCATTACATTATTAGTTTACACATTAAATCATTGAAACATTAACATAATGACGCCAGAAGCACCATCAACAATTCAGACAAATAGCAGAGCTACAGACATTTCAATCTCCCACGCTCGTGACTCAGTTCACATAAAGCGATTTGATTAAATAGAATTAGATCATTGTTCACATGGATGCGCAGTTTCATAAGATATCTTGTGGTTGCGTGACTCTTACCGAAATCGCTGATATATTAGTGTTTGCACAAGTAATTCGTAAATCTTGCTGTTATCTTTCAGGGTAATGTTTTTGTGTGTGAGTGTGATGACCGAATGAAAGTAAAACAAGACGACATCTCGCACCTGTATATCACTTAATTGTTAAAGTAATGGCATTCGCCCTTATTGCAGACGAACTTCCTTTCACTGAACATTACCGGACAACTGCAGTCTCTGCTGAGACACTCAAACTCACATTGACTTAAGCTAGAGTGCAACAGCACTGTCTGCTAATACCGTCTATCTCACATTGACTTAAGCTAGAGTGCAACAGCACTGTCTGCTAATACCGTCTATCTCACATTGACTTAAGCTAGAGTGCAACAGCACTGTCTGCTAATACCGTCTATCTCACATTGACTTTAAGCTAGAGTGCAACAGCACTGTCTGCTAATACCGTCTATCTCACTTTGACTGAAGCTATAGCAAAAGTGCACTCTTCCCTACTACAGGCGTATCTACTGGACTCTCTTGTAATACAGACAAACTACCCGTGACTGCGACTGCAGTGCAGTGCACCTGCAATCTCCCCTAATGCATGAACACTTGTTTTGACAAAAGTTAGAATCCAATATTATTGGACCCTCTTGTGTATCAGAGTGCAGATGTACTACACCTCTGTCGCAGTTAGCTTGTCTGATACAGACAAGCTAACTGCGACAGAGGTGTAGTACATCTGCACTCTCCCCTGATTCAGACAAACTTACTCTGACTAAAACTGGAGTACATCTGCACTCTCCCCTGATTCAGACAAACTTACTCTGACTAAAACTGGAGTACTCTCCCCTGATTCAAACAAACTTACTCTGACTAAAACTGGAGTACATCTACACTCTCCCTGATTCAGACAAACTTACTCTGACTAAAACTGGAGTATAGCTGCACTCTCCCCTGATTCAGACAAACTTACTCTGACTAAAACTGGAGTACATCTACACTCTCCCCTGATTCAGACAAACTTACTGACTAAAACTGGAGTACATCTACACTCTCCCCTGATTCAGACAAACTTACTCTGACTAAAACTGGAGTATAGCTGCACTCTCCCCTGATTCAGACAAACTTACTCTGACTAAAACTGGAGTACATCTACACTCTCCCCCGATTCAGACAAACTTACTGACTAAAACTGGAGTACATCTACACTCTCCCCTGATTCAGACAAACTTACTGACTAAAACTGGAGTACATCTACGCTCTCCCCTGATTCAGACAAACTTACTCTGACTAAAACTGGAGTACAGCTGCACTCTTCCCTCATAGAGACGGAACTCCAGAAACTGGTCGGCGCCACCAGACAGGGCCCGGAACTGTAGCAGCAGGAGAGTGGAGATTGCGTCCCTAGTCCTGAAGGTAATTCCGCCATTTTCCCCGAAGCCAAACTTGGTGCGATCCAGTGACGTGGTCACAACGCTGCTGCTGCCGTCAAACGTCATAGACACCGCTGGGGAACAAAGGTTGACGGAGAAATGAATGGTTATGAATTTTTGTCCCCCCACCCCTCATCCCTCCCAACCATACAATTGAACCATTAACGGCACTCTGAGGTCGTTTGCACAGTTAATAAAACTAATCAAATGTTCGTCCGATTATGGTCTGTTATTGTAAAGTCTTGCCGTATTAAAGGTTTTCTTTTTCTTTGTTTGCCAAGGAGCTTATTGACATACAGGCTTCAGGGCTTACGGTTTCTGGGACTATTAACAGTTTCAAAACATTCGGCCAGCCGGGGATAGCCTTGCGGCTGTAGTTTGCTAAAAGAGGTCATCATTATTATTCTATTAGCCACATTCCTCATCGGGGGGCGGGAGGGTATTTATGTCTTCATGTTTGAAATGCTACAGTGCGGCAGTCCTCGCCTATATTCAATTTTTGTATTTGTATTAATGACACCTTCACCTGCTTTGATGCATGGATATTATTGGTCCAGAACCCGAAAGTGACATCTCAGTTTAATTCCTTCTTGTACACTTTTCTTCTCTTTTGGGGTTTTGTTTTGGTGCTGTTTTATATGCCATTGAAGTCATACAAAACAATACTAAACCGAGGTTACTGTTATGTGGCTTTAAATTAAAAAAACCCCACCACAAACAAACAAATCAACAAATAAGAGACGAAACAACAACAACAACAACAACAACAACAACAACACACACACACACACACACACACACACACACACACACACACACACACACACACACACACACACACACACACACACACACACTCACTCACAAGCCAGCGTCACTACTACACCGCTAACAGGTGAAACAACATGAAGCCAGAAACAAGTATTCCCACCTTCCGTGCAGTTGTCCCCCTGGAACCCAAGAGGACAGATGCAGGAGTGGCCTCCCCACTGCGTCTGACACTGGCCGCCATTGGCGCAGGGGTTGTGGTTGCACGTGTCCTCCCGGGGGCAGCCCGGGGAGGGCAGGGGAGGGTCGTTGCCGAACACGGAGATCTGGTAGGTCTGCAGGTCCACCGGGTTGTAGCTGATGGTCAGGTCTCGCAGGCAGCCAGAGAAACTGCCGGACAGAAGGCAAGCACATAGTGTGGGATATTAGTACATCACACCCACACACATACAGTCAATGATGGTACATAGCACGATGCAATCTATCATCAAGAAGAAGAAGAAGAAGAAGAAGAAGAAGAAGAAAGCGGAACAGAAGAGCAAAGAAGAAGAAGAAGAAGAAGGAACAACAACAACAGCAGCAACAAGGACAAGGGGCACAATGGTAAATAGAACAACAAAGATGACAGGGGGAGCGTGTATAGCTTAGTGGTTAGAGCGCCTGACTCGTGATTGAAAGGTCGCGGGTTCGAATCCCTGCAGGTGCGGTGGGAGAATTTTCTTCTCCAGGGTCGACTTTCTGTGCTGACTCTTATTTCGGTATCCGTTCCACCCCCGTGTTACCGCAGTAGCACGTAAAAGACCCCGCTCATTCTGCCAAACGTGCAGGTGGCAGGTTACAGATAAACACGCATACACCTTACGTATGTGGCTTTGCATGAAGTGACATGGTGCATGGTTGTATGGTGTACACAGAACTTGCGCCGAGACGGCTGCAGTTTCATGTGGCACCAGCCATGTCAGCGCTGTAAGTACACACTTCGGTGGATATCAAAAACAAAAAAACGCGCTATGAAAAGCTAGTCACTCACGTAGAACCACATGCGAGCGCAGTGAGTCTGCTCAAGAGAGCGGAGAATAGCGCTATACAAGCGATCATCAATCAATCAAAAACAACAACGACGATGCCCAACACGGCTGATGAAGCTGAAATTCCAGCCGAAGAAGCTGACGAGTATGACAGTCAGACGTAGGAGCAGAGAAGGGAAGCGAGGAGAGTGGAAAGTTGTGGAGAGTTGCCAGCCACACACAAGACTACCGACACAGCTGCTAGTGCTAGCGCGCTGCCCTCAGGACGCCATGCGATGTCACTGGAATAGTATTTCCCAACTGTCTGTAGGATGTCATGCGATGTCACTGGAATAGTATTTCCCAACTGTCTGTAGGATGTCATGCGATGTCACTGGAATAGTATTTCCCAACTGTCTGTAGGATGTCATGCGATGTCACTGGAATAGTATTTCCCAACTGTCTGTAGGATGTCATGCGATGTCACTGGAATAGTATTTCCCAACTGTCTGTAGGATGTCATGCGATGTCACTGGAATAGTATTTCCCAACTGTCTGTAGGATGTCATGCGATGTCACTGGAATAGTATTTCCCAACTGTCTGTAGATGTCATGCGATGTCACTGGAAAGTATTTCCCAACTGTCTGTAGGATTCATGCGATGTCACTGGAATAGTATTTCCCAACTGTCTGTAGGAGGTCATGCGATGTCACTGGAATAGTATTTCCCAACTGTCTGTAGGACGCCATGCGATGTCACTGGAATAGTATTTCCCAACTGTCTGTAGGATGTCACGTTGACCTCCTCCGTGAATTACGACTTTCAGCATTAAATGCGGAGAAAGGTGTTCAAAATCGAGTCCTGCTCAACCTAACTCCAGCACAATACTTGAAAGTACGATGCGGTAGCAAGTGCAAATTCTCCGAGCAGTGCAATATAAAAACAACAACAACAACACCAAACAAACAAAAACACCAAACAAACAAACAAACCCCCACAAAACAAACAACAACAACAACAACAACAACAACAAAAACCACATAATGGCAATTAGATCATAGACAAACGGGAAATAAGTTGAAGACGAAACAACAACAACAAAAAGAAAAAAAAAGTCACCCAAAATTTGGTGACAACAACAGGAAAACCCACCTGTCGAAGGTCGGGAGAGCAGAGGGTCTATTCCGCCACTTGTTGAGGGCGGGGTGCGGATGAAGACGCCCGAGAAAGAGAGGTCGTGTCACGAAGATGAAGTTGGCCACCGTCCCCGTCGTCTGCCCAAACATCCCGTCACTCTCACGGTACACTACAACAAACATGCTGTTATTATGATGATGATGTAAACATGGTGCTTAACGTCCACAGAAACCATGAGGTTTATTAGGGACGGGGAGAAGTGGGGGGGGGGGGGGGGGGGGGGGGGGGAGGAGGGGAGGTAGGGGAGAGGGAGATTATATTACCTTTCGCTACACTGTCACCACCAGCATGATTCCTGCATTAAGATGGGCAGCGATAGAGCCATTTTAATGTTTCAGTAGGAAGAGATAGACAAAGTCACAGGACAGTGTCCACAAACCACAACCTTTTTGAAGAGAAAGGAGAGCCGAAGCGGTATCGAACCGAGGTCCTTCCGCTTACCAACCTAACGCCTTACCGCTAGGCCAAACCGGCTCACTGTTGATGATGTTATTTTTGTTTGCTTTTATACAGCGCAGTTCTCCGCCCTCGAGAAGACTCACCGCACTTCACATGTTTTTAGTACATGCTGGGTTATTTCACTGTTTCCATAAAGCACCGAACTCCGACATGGACTACAGGATCTTTAACGTGCATAGAGGAGGATTTTTTGTACAGTCGGCACAGAAAGAAAAGAAAAAGGACAAAGAGAGAGAGAGAGAGAGAGAGAGAGAGAGAGAGAGAGAGAGAGAGAGAGAGAGAGAGAGAGAGAGAGAGAGAGAGAGAGAGAGAGAGAGAGAGAGAGAGAGAGAGAGAGGATGCCACGCTGTTCAGTGGCCACCCAGAGATTCATTGGCATGGGTGTCGTTTATATCATGCGGCGTGGCTTAGTTGCTTTCACTGATTCACTTGTTTTCTATTGTTTTCACCGATATGACCTTCGCCTGTATGTTTTCGAAAAAGTGCTTCATGGCAAATCAGTTTCATGACCTTTTCAGTCATTTTGATATAAAATAAACACATGTTGATATGTCGCTCATCGGAGGCAAATCAGCCCAAAGTTTGCAACTCGTGTTCTCATGTTTAAATGTCCATACTTTAACCGTTCTGTGTTTTGACAAAGCAACACACCTTGCATTGAATATCGGCCGTTGCCCAATGTGAGAGCGACACGTAGCCAGTCCCCATTGGTCAGATTGGTGCCAACACGACTGACTTTGTCCGAGTCACGTGACACTATCTGCAGACGAAGCTGCCCCCCTTCAAGCATCAGTGCCAACGTATCGGTCGTTACCTGCAACACGCACAATCCAGAAAACCTTTTGAATTCGGAATTTACTATAACCTTATGTTGGTCTTGCATAATGGTTACACATATAGATTATTCAGAAACTTCCCCTCACATTTACTACTCTAAAACGGCGGGAAATATGTACATTGTTCATCTGATCTTTGAAATGTGGGTTATTTTAAACTTTCATGGAACACTTACTCTATAAATAATGATAAGAAAATAAATTCAGCAATCGTGCACGCTTGAAAATCTGCTTAAAAAAAAGTCGAGAGAAAACACCCCCTCCTTTTACGACCTGCTTTTCATCAAGTATCACTGGCTTATTCCATCATAATAACTCTGCGCTCCCCCTCCAAAAAACACACAAACAAACAAATAAAAAAAACCCACAACAAACAAACAAACAAAAAACAACCCCAAAACAACAATAGCAAAACAAAAACAAAAAACAAACACCAAACAACAACAAAGAAAAAACAAACCAAAAACAACAACCAACAAGAACAAAATTTATCTTAAAAAAACACACGACAACTGCCCCTCTCCTACAATTCCCTCTTCACTTCGAATGATAACGACATCGGAGTACCCCCCACCCTCACCAAACAACCACCACCACCACCACCACCACCACCACCAAACAACCAAACAAAACAATTGGCATAAGAGGATACAACTCAGTCCTCACGGTGTACAGTATCAGCCCAGACGGCTGCGTGGCCGAAATCCAAAAGGAAATCTCCGTGATCGTGGCGTAGCTGCCGAACTGGATCATGGACTCCGGCCGGAAGTGCGCCATGTTCTGGGTGCCGCAGTGGTCTCCCGTGTAGCCGGTGGCGCAGTGACAGGACTGCTGGGTCCACTGGTCCACGCAGCGCCCCCCGTGCTGACACACTCGCTCCACGCACGGCGCGTGGCTCGGGCACCCTGGCCTGGGGCTCAGAGACGACGTGGACGAGGCGTTGGTGGCGGTGGTGGAAGTGGACGAGGCGTTGGTGGCGGTGGACGAGGCGTTGGTGGCGATAGTGGAGGTGGATGAGACGCGGTCGAGGTCCGGCATCAGGTTGACAGCACGGCCGTTGACGAGCAGGTTCTGAAACGCAGGAATGAGGAGAAAACTGTGTAAACTAACCATCAAGCATTAAAAAAAATTCGCTTGTGAGAAATACTTTCTGCGTCACATGGGAAAGTGTGCATAAGAGAATTATGTGTCTTTAGTAATTACAGTAGACAGAACGGCCGTTGACGAGCAGGTTCTGAAAGGCAGGAACGAGGATGAAAAACTGTATCAACTATCAAACATTTTCGCATGTGAGAAATACTTTCTGCGGGACCAGTCTAATGAGTAAAATATATATCTGTCTTTGGTAATGGAAATTCAATCCCGGGATTAAAAATCTATTGTGCTGCACAACATGTTGGGCTGTCCTTTAAGGTACAAAACAGTTTGGTCTCTTAGCTAACCTCGGGAATTCATTCGCTGGCTTGGTAGCGCTACTTTGATGCAGCTGGATGTCCTGGCAAAAACAACAAAACATCCCATGCGAAACTTACTATAGGGTAATTGCTAGTAACGATTTTGTTTAACATAAATGATCATTTGTGTGCAGAAACAGTGCGGGAAAAAGCATTGGTTGGGAGTGGGGAGCTGGAGGGGGTGGGAGATTGATGACTCACCCCCAGGCATCCAGTGAACCCCTCCACAGTCGTCAGCTTGCTTCTCATGAACGGCGTCACGTCCGTCACGCCCCCCAGATACGTCACGCCGTCCAAATGGAGCTCCGTGCCGTTTGCAGGAGCTGACAGATTTGCCGAACACGAAGCATTTCCGGCACATTTGTGAGGGTCAAGCGTCAGGGAGGTCATGAGCGTCGTCATGGCGATGTCCACGGTGAGGCTGTAGAGGTCAAGGCCGGGATCAGGCAGAGGAAGGACGCCCCCTAGCGAGTAGGTCCCGTCACTCTGCTTGACGTGCAGGGAGCCCGAGAGGAGCTCCAGGGAGAAGAACTGCGGCCGGCCGGCAGACGAGATCTACAGACCGAACGACCGACTTTGAAAACCCATGATCAGTCTTGGAGGAAGAGAAAAGTACCTTTTAGGGGAAGCTTCTCTGGTCTGCCTTGAAGCGTACCCTACATTGTAATTGCACCCACCCCCCCCCCTCCCAACAAAAACAAAAACAAAAACAAAAAACACCTAAAAACCCCACAACAAATCAACCCAAAACACGCCTTTTTGTATTCATTAATTCTAGTTGTCAGTGACCGACAATAGGATTTTAGCATCGCCTTGTGCTTATGGACGCGTTTGGAGCCCCGTCGTTCTCGTTGATTAACTGCCTCTGCCCGGACCTGACCATCCACTCTAACCTACCTCCTTTATAAAAGTGCTTCCCCTGTGAAACAGCAGCGAAACAGATCAAACGATGTTGTCCACGGTTCCTCAACCCAAGGAAGGAATGCCTAAATCTTCCTCCCTCCCCTCCCTCCTTCACTTATACCGCCCCCACTCGCCCTGATGTAACATTATCTGTCTGTCTACCACACGCACGCTCCAAGCCTCGCTTTCCGGCACCTTTCCTCCAGAGAAGGAACGATGTCGTAAACCGAAGTTTGCACCACTATCCCCCCTGACAAGAACGGAACCGACTACGAACCCCAGAAGCGAAGAGAAGAAGTCCTTCAGGCACAGTGGTGGTGAAAGTGAACCGAATCTGCACACCGGTAGAGATAGCTTCCCTCCTCCTCCTCTTCCTCCCTCCTCCTTCCTCCTCCTCCGCCCGTGCCAGCTGGACAAGAGAGGGCAGCCTCAGCACGTGGAACCCGTTGAAGTCGGCTGTCCTGACCTCACTGCACGTGCTGCCAGCGATGCCGCTGGGGCAGCTGCACGTGTAGCCGACGCCCTCGTTTTCTGTGCACAGTCCGCCATGCTGGCACGGCGACGGGTCGCATTCGTTGACGTCGGTGTCGCACAGTGGGCCTGGTGGGCAGTGAAGGACACGCGTTTGGTTGTATAGACCTTGCACGTTGTCTTCAAAGTGTGTGTGTGTGTGTGCGTGCGTGCGTGCGTGCGTGCTTTCTTGCGTGCGTGCGCGCGCGCGTGTGTGTTGTGTGTGTGTTTGTTGTGTGTGTGTGTGTGTGTATATAAATGTGTGCGTGTGTGTGTGTGTGCGTGTGCGTGTGTGTGTGTGTGTGTGTGTGTTAGGGGGTGGGGAGCCATGGGAAAGTGAACAGCAGTGAGATGGTACAGCCACATACGTCTAGACCAACAACATCGGATTCTTAATCACAAACAAGCAAACAAGCAAGCCGCCATCCACCCAGAAAGAGAAGGAAATAAACATACCCACACACATTCGCCATATCAAACAGACAGACATAGACGCACACACAGCCACACACACAGCCACACACACAGTAATACATACACAGACTCACACAGACACAGACACACAGACACAGACACACAGACACAGACACACACACAGACACACACACACACACACACACACACACACCAACACACACACTACCTGTGAATCCTGGCTGGCACAGGCAGTCAAAGGCGTTGGGGAGATCCACACACGTGCTGCCCGGTGAACACGGCTGTGGTTCACAGTCGTCTATATCCTCTTCACACAACACGCCTGAAAACACCAGAGAACACCTTCACCATTGCTCTCTCACTTGCCAGTCGTCAAGGAAATATCATTCAGTTCGCTGAAATAGCGTTACCATCAGTATCGGGATGATATAAACAACGGGCCTTCTGAGCAAACCCCGCAGCAGCTTTTGCCGTGATCATGCGGAAGTGGGCAAAAGAAGTGGGCAAAAGAACAGGCTCTGTTTTACCATTTCTTGTTGAAGTCAGAGGTCTTATATATTGTACAAGATCTAAGATCTAAGACCTCTACAAGAAATCGTAAAACAAACCCCGTTCTTCTGCAAGATTGTTGAGGTGTTTGCTCAGAATGCCCGTCGGGTATATAAACCGATACTTGAGTGAACATACACATACTAGCAAGGAAAGCACGTTGCCTGGATGGGGCTAGCACAGCCGGTTGACCTTCTGACAGACAGTTGAGATTAGCCAATCAGCGCTTGCGTACAAACACACCTCCTTAGACAAGCCCGCTAAGTGGGCGGAGCTATCTGGCTAGAAGCGAGAGGTCAATCAGCGGGTTATTAGGGTAGTTACTACATGGTTCAGCAGAGTGGCTAGTAAATGAACGAATAGAGTGATCAAACACTAAAGCTCAATAAACCTGAACATTTTGTTGCCGTTGTTTCCAGACAGCATTTGCAGACCTTCACTCAAACAGTCGTCTATCACTCGTAGAATGGACACACACAGGAGTTAATTAGAACTGGAAAGACGTCACACGAGCACAACAACAACGACAAAGACCCGAATCGCCCACAGCAACTATCAGCTGACACGCGAGTAAACAACAGCAACTCTCAGCTGACACGCGAGTAAACAACAGCAACTGTCAGCTGACACGAGAGTAAACAACAGCAACTCTCAGCTGACATGCACACAAGGCACCAAAAGCACATCCTCTGTATTGCAAACCGTAGGAATGCCGACTGACTTACGTACCGGCAAATCCCGGGGCACAGAGACAGGTGAAGGTGTCCACGCGATCCAGACAGGTGGCGTTGTGCTGACACGGCTGAAAGGAGCACTCGTTGATCTCCTGCTCACAGTAGCGGCCTGCATCACAGCCCCGTCAGTCGTCAGACGTGGTGATCATTGTTGGGATTACGTTAGACTAAGTAAGTAAGCAAGTAAACATGGCGCTTAACGTCCACAGAAACCATAAGGCTTACTAGGGACAGAGGGAAAGGGGGGGGGGGTGGGGGAAGAGGGAGATTATGCCCCATATACCTGCTGCTAAACTGTCATCACCAGAGAGAATGGGCAGCGATGAGAGCCATTTTAATGTTTCGTTAATTGTGAGGGACAGTCATAAGACAGTGTCTACAACTTTTGAAGAGAAAGGAGAGCTGAAGCGGTATCCAGCCGAGGTCCCTCTGCTTACAGGATGAAAAACGTATTTCACTCACGTGTTATAATTATACACTATATCGGGAGGCTGTGCAGGCCACGATGACAGTGACGATAAAAAGAAGACAACTCTTCTGTTCTTCTGATTAAAAACAACTGCCGAACAGGCGAGAGGAACACCAGAGGAACAAGTTGGGGGAAGGAGGGGGGAGGGAGGAGGAGGGGGAGGGGTCTACAGTACCACGCGGAACGTACTGTCAACATATGACTGTCACATAAACACACGTTGGATTCATCAGACAACTATAACTAACGTGATAGCAAAGCAAATACAAAAAAGCAAACAAACAAACACCTTTCATGTGGGCGAGGGAAACTGAAATTCTTTTATGTTTACCTTCAACGTCTTCAACTGTGTGAAAACTGAACGAAGACTTCTTTTTTCACCACCACATTGTAGCACAGTGCATCGTTCATCACATTCTGTTGAAACCAGCTGTGTAAGACTGCCAGTTCTGTGACACTCAAAATACTGGTAAATCAGTCCTGGCTGACCCCGATATTTGCATACTGACCCACAAACCCCGGCTGACAGGAACAGGTAAAGTTCGCAATGCCGTCCACACAGGTGCCGCCATGCTGACACGTCACATTGATGCAGTCATCTAGGTTGACGTCACATGTGTCCCCTGACCAACCAGCGCCACAGGTGCACGTGAATCCACCAATCGTGTCCTGACACGTGGCATTGTTCTGACAGGGCTTTGTGGCTTCACATTCGTCGATGTTCGCTTCGCAAAATCGCCCTGTAATATGAGGAAAAGAGAGACAGGCAGGTCACAAATGTTTTTTTTTTCTCTGTGAGAACAGCGACGTTCATGTTATGAAATCAACCAGTTTGCAACAGAATTCACAACACACACACACACACACACACACACACACACACACACACACACACACACACACACACACACACACACACACACACACGCGCACGCGCACACACACACATACACACAAACACCCACGCGCGCGCGCGCGCACACACACACACATGCATCCATGAACAAACGCACGCAGAGAGAGAGAGAGAGAGAGAGAGAGAGAGAGAGAGAGAGAGAGAGAGAGAGAGAGAGAGAGAGAGAGAGAGAGAGAGAGAGAGATTTTTAATAAAACGAAACAGACAAATGTGCAACTGTTTAGCATAAAGTCCTTCGTCAAAGCAGCGAACAAATGGAACACAACAACAACAACGACAACAAACAAACAATATGTTTGCATTACCTCCCCCCCCCCCTTTTTTTCTTCTTTCTTTCTTTTTTACTTTCCACTTAAAGATGGGGTGGAACCAGGGTCAGCACCGCGTCCGACATGCGCGCTATTCACTACACCACTGACTGACGCCTCCGAGCAGCGCTAACGTTTACCTGTGAATCCGGTGGGACAGAGGCAGAAGAAGGTGTCGGCGCCGGCGGCAGACTGACAGGTGGCCCCGTGCTGACAGGGCAGAGACTGGCAGCCCCTGAGAGCCACTCCACACCGAGCACCCGTGTACCCTGCCCACACAGCCAGCCCTCTGTCATCTCACTTCTCTCAGCACTCAGCCATGCACACCCGCATGGGGGAGGCACACACACCACACCATGCACACACACACACACACACACACACACACACACATGCATGCATGAACACACATACTCAAGCACGCACACACACACACACACACACACACACAACACACACACACATGAACGCCACATGAACACATACAAACACCATACAGCCTCATACACCACATACCAAAACAAGGAACAACCCGCAAATTATACAGTTGGCATGCAAACGAACCAAATAATAGCCCCCCAAACAACACCAACAAACAACAACACCAACAAAACAAACAGAAAACAAACAAATAAAAAACAAACAAACCCAAACACAAACCGACAATAAGTAACCCCCACCCACCCACACCACAACCAACCAACCAACCAATCAACCCACCGTGACCAAAGCAAACCACCAAATCAGCGACCAACCAATCAACCCACCGACCGAGACTGTGAAGAAGACGGAGACACAGCGTGACCTACCAGACAGGCAGTGACACACCGGAAGCTCCCCTCGGCGCTCCACGCACGTGCCCGCGTTCAGACAGTACCCCCCGCCACCCCCAGGTCCGCCGGCGGCCACGCCCTCCCCGTCACACTCCGCCGCGTCCGTCTCGCACCGCGGCCCCTTCCAGAAGACGGAGCAGACGCACCTGAAGGAGCCGGCGGAGTTGATGCAGTGGCCGCCGTTGTAGCAGAGGGGCTGGGAGGGGGAGTGGAGACACTCGTTGACGTCGGCGTCGCAGCGGGGTCCCGTCCACCCCTCCCTGCACTGGCACCGGAACTCTGCGGGCAGCAGCGCATACAGTCACAGGGTCAAAAGCCACGCCAGTCCAAGCAACCACCTCCAACCCCGGAAGGCGGGTCAGAGGTCGCTGATTAGAGTTTTGGGGCCCTTGATTTAAAAAAGGGGCCTTTCCCGGGTGAAGGCCACACTGTAAACAACGACTTCCGGCTCGGAAGACAGGTCAGAGGTCGCTGGTTAGAGTCACAGGGTGAAGGCCACACTGTAAACAACGACTTCCGGCCCGGAAGGAAGGTCAGAAGTCGCTGCTTAGAGTCACAGGGTGAAGGCCACACTGTAAACAACGACTTCCGGCCCAGAAGGCAGGTAGAGGTCGTTGATTAGAGTCACAGGGTGAAAGCCACACTGCAAACAACGATTTCCGGCCTAGCCTTCGTCATAACTGAAGGCAGGTCAGGAGTCGCTGATTAGAGCCACAGGGTCAATGTCATACTACAAGCAACAACTTAAGACCTAGCCTTCCTGATGAACAGAAGGCAGGTCACAAATAGTTTATTAGAATCACTGGGTCAAGGCCACACTGAAAGCAACAACTTCCGGCCTAGAGTTCGTTCAGAACGGCCAAACGAGGGCAGGCAAACGGTCGCTGGTGGAAGTGTGTGGGACATGTGAGCACATAAAACATAGTCTCAGAAACGGCAATTTCCTGTTTTAGAGTCCTAAATTTATTTCACGTCCACTTAGAAAGATCATACCATAAACGTAGTTCCTTCAAACAGCAGACACTTACCCTGACCGGTCAGCGCGGTGCAGGAGCCGTTGTGGTGGCAGGGGTTGGGAGAACAGGGGGTGAGGGGCGATTGGCACAGCGGCCCAGTGTAGAGCGGGGCACAGCGGCACGTGAAACCCGCCACGCCGTCTGTCCGCTCTTCGCACGTGCCGCCGTTGTGACAGGGGTTGGAGCCACAGTCGTACAGGTCCCCCTGCACGTCAAGCAGCGAACCGCGGGCCGTGAGAACTGTGGGTTACGTGGCAAAGTGTAAACCTTGTCCGCTTATATATATATATATTCAAAGTACCTTCACGTTTGGCTCTTAAAGTAACCCACATCGCCAGTGAACTGGCCACGATATTATACTTGCCGTGCTGACCATGGGACAGGCAGTGATCCTTCCTTTTGTACAGACATGAACGTGTGCGTGCATGCGTGCGTGTGTGTATGCGTGCGTGTGTGTGAGTGTGCGTGCGTGAGTGCGTGTGTGTGTGTGTAGAGTTGGTGGGTGGGTGGGTTACGTATTGTTTTCAGCATAAAACCAATGGACAAAGGGTTTAAACTGTCACACACAGATCCAATGATCACGCCACCCTCCCCATACACATGTTATGTATTGTCAACCCGACAATGTATGCCGACAAAATTACTATACAAACCTGAGTGGTAGTTTACCAATTATACAAACATTCTCACGGTTCACATAATACAACCAGTATGACCACCAAACACGTTCACACACTATGTAACCACGATTACCGCGTGTGCCAGTGACCTACCTCACCCCTTCACTAAAACCAACCCCATAAGTTGTGACGGCTTATTCCTCCCCCTCCCCCCGATTTATTTACCGCATAACCATCCTCAGAAGTTGTGTTGATGACTCATCCCCGCCCCATTTATTTACTGCATAACAGCCCTTAAAAGCTGTGTTGATGACTCATCCCCGCCCCATTTATTTACTGCATAACAGCCCTTAAAAGTTGTGTTGATGTCTCATCCCCGCCCCATTTATTCACTGCATAACAAACCTCACAAGTTGTGTTGATAACTCCCCCCCCCCCGCCCCATGTATTCACTGCATAACAACCCTCACAAGTTGTGTGATTGACCACCCCACCCCTATGTGTTCATTGCAGAACCAACCTTACACGTTCTGTTGATGACTTATACCCCTCCCCCCATCCCCCATCCAATTTATTCACTGCAGAACCGACCTGACAGTTGGAGCCGATGAAGCCAGGGGCGCACATGCAGCTGTAACCAGCATCCGCTGAGCTATCGCGGTAGCAGGTCCCCCCGTACAGACAGGGGGAGGAGAAGCAGGGGTCAGAGTTCAGCCGGCACCCCGGGCCGGTGTAGGGGTAGGGGCAGGCACAGCCGTAGATACCCCCCACCTCCACGCACGTGCCGCCCTGCTCACAGGGCACGCTGCGACAGTCGTTGATGATCTGGTCGCAGTTGCTTCCCGTCATGCCCTCTGGACATTCACACCTGCAGTAAGTAAACATGGTGCTTAACGTCCACAGAAACCGTACGGCTTATTAGGGACGAGGAGAAGGGGGGGAGGGGGTATAGAGGTGGGGGGAGGGGGAGATTATATACCTGTCGCTACACTGTCACACCAGAATGGCTTCTGCATTAAGATGGGCAGCGATGACAGCCATTTTAATGTTTCAGTAGGAAGTGATGGACAAAGTCACAGGACGTGTCCACAAACCACAACCTTTTTGAAGAGAAAGGAGAGCCGAAGCGGTGTCGAACCGAGGTCCTTCCGCTTACCAGCCTAACGCCTTACCGCTAGGCCAAACCGGCTCTCAATTCACACCTGCAAAGGTACAAAGAGCTTTTATACAAACACCGGCCACAGCTCGGCAACCTCACCGCCGGAATAAGAGTTAGTTAGTTAGTTACAGTTAGTTAGTAAATGGATGTTAACGTCCCGTCTACAGTTAGTTAGTATATGGACTTTAACGTCCCGTGAACCGCACAAGGGCAGCTCAGGACGAAGGCACAGAATCATAAAGGCTGAAGTCTGTATCAGGATATAAGAACAAAACTCGAGGAGAAGACTTGTTTTCTTTGAAAGCAGAAATATGGTTACGTTAGGAACAGAACCATATTTGGTATTACTTGCAAAAACAGCTAGATACTTATTAGTAGGCTTACCCATATTGTCCCACCACCAAGTAAAAGGTAATGCAAAACACACAAACACGGGCATTCCAGCACGGCAAGTTACTTTTTAGCCTACCTAAAACCGTTGACAAGGTCCACACAGCGATGACCGGAAGGGCAGGCCACCCCGACGCAGTCGTCAGTGTTGATCTGGCAGTTGTCGCCCGTGTAACCAGGGACACAGTCACAGACGTAGATGCCAGGCGCTGGCTCTGTGCATGTGGCTCCGTGCTGACAGGGCTGGCTGTCACACTCGGCAATGTCTGACTGACAAGTGGGGCCCGTGAAGCCTGCTCAGCCAGGACAAGTTCCACCAATGTAAACCATCACTAATGTTAACAGAGTATTTATGAAACGTTTAACCTAACATGAATCCGAAGCGCAGGATACAAAGGCACTAGGGTCGACAAAATATATACAGAACCAAGAGCACAATGAAATCCTACTAATTATATTTAAGCAAGCACGTTACAACACTTCATTCAACGTCCTCATCATTTCAAACACAAAGAACTATTTCAACATAACGTATTATGTAGCAAACACCCTACACACAATTTTTGTACTTTTTTGTACTTTACAAAAGTGTATGTTACATGTTATGTTGGAAATAAGACTCAGCGTATTTACTCCAGAATGCAAAGGCTCTGAAGTCAGCGGTGTTAATAAAAACGCGTAGCTAAAAATTCACTGTTCGGATCAGTTTAAAATGTAGCGTGGAACTTTATCGACATGACTAACGGCAACAGTCCCCATGATCTGACTTGTGTACCGTTTTTCTTCCGTCTTCTATTTGTGACCAACACTTTGTACAGTGAAATCACGCCAGTGCTTGTCTGTCTGTCTGTCTATCTGTCAAGCTTTAGACTGTATTTATTGACAGGTCGAGGGAGGAGGCAGGGTGGAGTGGTGGTGGTGGTGGGGTGGGGGGGGGGGGGGGTTGTCTTACCTGGTAAGCACAGGCAGGAGAAAGAGTTGACGCCATTTTGACACGTTCCGCCATTTTGACACGGCGTCGATAAACACTCGTCAATTTCATTTTCGCATCTGTCACCGAAATAGCCAGGTTGGCAGTAGCAAATAAACCCGCCTGCAAAACAAACAAACAACGCACAAGGGAGTTAAGACGTCAGACACACAACAACAAAAAGACCTGACTCGCCTACGGTAACTCTCACCTGTCATGCGAGTAAATACATGGGTACATAAACTCCTTCAGAGGTACATGCTCAGACAAACAATACATGTGGTCTCAGGACAATGTTTGTTCATGATATAACACTGGCTCGATATGTATGACTGCATGGACTGGACAATCACCAGCTGTGCGCTCTTTCCGACTATCTTCAACAAATCATCAGCCTTTTGGGGGACGATATTTGTCTGCTACAGGCCATGAATAGTACAACTCATTGTCACAACATATTCCTCATTCACCATCGGCTTCATCCATTCCGTTAAAATTGTTTAAAACCCAATGTGTCTAAATTCGGGTATACTTAACTAACACCCCTCCCCCTCTCTCTCCCTTCCTACCCATCCTCCTCTGTGTGTGTGTGTGTGTGTGTGTGTGTGTGACTGACCTGCTGGTTTCTCCACACAGACGGCGTGCTGACCGCACGGGTTGTCCAGTACACAACTTCTCACCACCGCCTCGCACTGCGAGCCCATGAAACCCTCTGCGCATGCGCACCGGAAGTTGTTGATAAGGTCCGTGCATGTGCCGTTGAACAAACATGGCTGACTGTCGCACTCGTTGATCTCAGCTTCACACAACTCGCCTGTGTATCCTGAGGTTGATGAAAACAAAAAGAGATACACGAGTAAATATTAATGTGAACAAATCGGTGCCATTTCCCTCTAACCGAAGAATTCAGCAGACCAAACCCAGATTCACCATCTGCAAACCCAAACACTCTTGCGGGTCTTCAAAACCTGCATACTGAAGAAGGGAGGAAAAGGAGTACGAAGAGGAAGACTGAGATGAAAGAGGAGGAATGGCAGTAATGTAAGCATCTCAGCAAGCGGAATAGGGCTATCGGAAAGAGGAGCAGGAAAACATCTACAACAAAGAAGAAGAAGAAGAGGAGGAGGAGGAAGAGAGAGAGAGAGAGAGAGAGAGAGAGAGAGAGAGAGAGAGAGAGAGAGAGAGAGAAGAGAGAGAGAGGGGGAGAGAAGAAGAAGAAGAAGAAGAAGACGAAGAAGCGTGAAGAAGAAGAAGAAGAAGAAGAAGAAGTGTTGGAGCGAGACCTTTTTCGGAGCGATAAGTTAGGAACATTAGATTTTGTCCCCGGACTAAACTAATGCATGCGCCGCGTGTCTTACCTGGTACACAAGCACATCTAGATCCCCCGTAAGTATTGACACACGTTCCGCCGTTTTGACACACTTGGCGAGCCGTAGAACACTCATCGACATCGACCTCGCACCTTTGACCCGTAAACCGCGGCGTGCACGTGCAGCTGAAGCCATTGAAGGCGTCAGTGCACGTGCCGTTGTTGAGACAAGGGCTGGAGGCACACTCGTCCTTCTCCTGAAACGAAACGATGCCAGCCCACAGATCTAATTAGAGGTTTAGAGGCGACAGCCATTCGGGCAGCCTTGGGCAAAGCTGGCGGCATTTCATACAATACGAAAATCGCAACAACGATACATTTCCTTTCTACTGTGCTTTTGCCAGCATAAAAAAGCATATTGATACTTGGTCAGTAATTTTAACCATATAGGTCTGATGAATGGCTTTAGAAACATCCTAAACCGTGTTGGTTTAAACTCAATTTATTTCATATATAACAATACATTAACAACATAACAGTTGGGCCGTGCAACAAGCCTAAAGCGTGTTGTGCTGTTAGGTTGCACCTTACTAAGCTATCATGCACTTCAAAACTATAACAACACCAATAACAGAAAAGACTAACACTTGTGCATTTGTCGACAGACTGTTCCAGACTGTGAATACATTATACATCAGACGACCAAAGAGACTGACTTCAAACCTCGGTATGTGTCCAGGTTCACAAGCTTAGGCACGCTGTCCACCATAGCTACAAGCAGACTACTCAGACACCAACCAACCAACAACAACAGCAGCAGCAACAACAAGCGGAAGACGGATGTGTTGGGCCTGCAAAGCGTATAACGGCGGTACAACGTACACTTACATTATTATTCCTTTCCTGGGTCTTAATGTCCTCGGATGTCATATGACGTGTTAGGGACAAACAAACATTATTGTAATTATTACTGATCACGTTTATATAGCGCTATTCTCTGCTCTCGAGCAGACTCAATGCGTTCTTGTCGCATGTGATTTTATTGCGCGTTTTTGAATATCCACCGAAGCGGCGTATTTACAGATCTATTTGGTTGCTACATGGATGGTGCCACGTGAAACTGCTGCCGTCTCGGCGCTCATTCTGTGTACACCGTAGAATCATGCACCAGTTTACAGTGTCACTTCATTCGAAGCCACATACATAGGGTGCATGAGTGTTTAGCTGTAACCGGCCACCTGCACTTTTGGCAGAATGACCAGGATTTTTGACGTGCTACTGTGGTAACATAGGGGTGGAACGGACACCGAAATTACAGAGGACCAAGGCTCAGATGTGAAACATGGCTAGGTGCAGACGATGGAGGCAAGGGGAAGGTTCTGTCTGAGACAACAGGTCGCCGGAGCGACAGCCAAGGTGGTCAGTTCCCCAGCAGTTTATTACTTAGTTGATATTTAACGCCCATTCAACCATGCAGGTGATATCAAGGCGAAATAAAACCCATCAACTCCTGTCCACTGCTTACGTTACGAGTCACTTTATGATTTGTTAGGACTGGGACAAAAAGAAGGTGAATGAACCACATGGGCAGAAACTAGAAAACGTTGATTTCCTGACAGCAGGAGAAGCATATATGTAGTTATACTCTGACCTACTCCAGGCTTAACAGTGGGATCCTTCGATCGCTCCATGGGTTTTGAGCGGAGAGGCCCTGCAGTAGGCCACAACGGGGTTCCCATGCAGGCCGCGCCCACCCAGGCGTGTAAAGTCAGGGATAGGTCGCTGGGCAGGTTTGACACCTTACCCGTTGACATAGAACTCCCTTCCAGCCAGGTGTGCAGACAGGTGTATTGGGTTTGACACCTTACCTGTTGACACAGAATTCCCTCCCAGCCAGGTGTGCAGAGACAGGTGTAGGCGTTGCTGGCATCCTGACACGTGGCACCGTTCTGACAGACGTGAGGCACTGGCTCCACACACTCGTTGATGTCCACCTCACACATGGCCCCTGGACGTAGGCATACATGCACTATTACTTGGTGACTTTTCTCTGCCCCCCCCCCCCCCCCCACCGGAAAAACAAAAGCAATATAATTCTTTTAGCGCCCTATACATGACTCCACAAACTTAATGGCTAAAACAAAACGACAATGCTGTAATTCGCACGCCGTTCCATTGCCATGCCTAATTCCTTCTGTGCATGGCCTTTCGAGTTAAGTCTGACCTGGTTTATCTCTCTCTCTGACACCAACACAACACACACACACACACACACACACACACACACACACACACACACACACACACACGCACACACGCACGCACACACACAGAGTCTCTCTCTCTCTCTCTCTCTACACACACACACACACACACACACACACACACACACACACACACACACACACACGCATGCACACATACGCGCGCGCAAGCACACACACACCCTGGGCATGTACACAGCAATCACAACAAAACAACCAAACAAGAACGTGGTGACCTACCTCTGTAGCCAGGCGCGCACTGACAAGCGAAGGAGTCGAGTCCGTCGACACAGGTGGCGTTGTGCAGGCAGGGTTCCGACCCACACTCGTCCAGCTCCGTGTCGCACATGCCCCCGGTGTAACCAGCGGGACACACGCACGTGAAACTGCTGACGCCATCCACACACGTGCCGCCATGACCACACGGTTGTGACGCACAGTCGTCTATGTCTGTTTCGCACAATGCGCCCGCGTAGCTGAAATAAGGCCCATATATGTCACTAAAGGCGCCATTGCCCCCCTAGAATATAAAAACAACAACAACAACAACAACAAAAGAAACAAAAGAAAGGAAGAAAGAAAACAAACAAACAAAAACAAAAAAAAGATATGAAACAAGGATGACTGCTAGCGTTTTAAAACAAGATTTAAACACACAAACGGGTAAAAGGAACGCTTATGCCAATACACAATGTGCTAATTTGAGGTGTAAGCCCCCTTTTCAAGCAACAAAACAACACTTAAACACACACGGTGAAAAGTGAAATGTAGGCTACTTATTTGATTTTGGTTGTGGTTTGTTGATGTCCAGTGTTGAAATCAAAAGTGGGTAAGTAGCCGGACACATACATAAATTCACACACGCACACATATGTAAACACACATACGCACCCACATACACAAATACAAGCGCAACACACACACACACACACACACACACACACACACACACACACACACACACAACCGCACGTACGCGCACGAACGCACCCACACACGCACAGAAATACACACAGGCACAGGCACACGCACGCCCACACACGCTCACGCACTCACGCCCCTCCCCCCCCCAAGTCACAAACACACACACACACACACACACACACACACACACACACACACACGTCAGACAGGTACCCAGGTGGACAGGTGCAGCGGAAGGAAGAGCCCAGGAGCTGACAGGTGGCTCCGTGTTGACACGGGGAGGGTGCGCACGCGTCTTCTTCCTCTTCACATAACGTTCCTGCCCAATACACAAACAAAGCACAAGTCTTCTTCCTCTTCACATAATGTTCCTGCCCAACACACAGACAAAGCACAAGTCTTCTTCCTCTACACATAATGTTCCTGCCCAACAAACAAAGCACAAGTCTTCTACCTCTTCACAAACCGTTCGTGCCCAACAAACAAACAAAGCACAAGTCTTTTTCCTCTTCACATAACGTTCCTGCCCAACAAACAAACATAGCACAAGTCTTCTACCTCTTCACATAATGTTCCTGCCCAACAAACAAAGCCTTCTTCCTCTTCTCATACATTCCTGCCCAACAAACAAAGCACAAGTCTTCTTCCTCTTCACATAACATTCTTCCTCTTCACATTCCTCTTCACATAACGTTCCTGCCCAACAAACAAAGCACAAGCCATCTTCCTCTTCACATAACGTTCCTGCCCAACAAACAAAGCACAAGCCATCTTCCTCTTCACATAACGTTCCTGCCAAACAAACAAAGCACAAGACTTCTTCCTCTTCACATAACGTTCCTGCCAAACAAACAAATAGCAGGCCCGAACACAACGCAGCGAATCCTCTGAGAAACTAACAAACGCCTAACCTTTAAGTATGATAGCAAAAGGATTTGATCAACTCCTCCTGACATCAAACTGTCCATTAATTAGCAGCCTACACGTGGAGAACAGCACAGCTGGTTCCGCTAGTAGTAGTGCATGGAAGTCGTAATGTCTGTTTATAGAGCGCGCTAAAGACTTCCAAACTGGCGCCGATTGTGGTTACCGTCCCTTCGAAGAATCTGTAATTCCGGGCTGTTTTCCCTTCCCGATCCACCCACGTAGGCCTAACTCATCAACCAAAGTAGGTGTAGGGGGGGGGGGGGGGGGGGGGGGGGTATGTGCTCATTTAACGACATACAGTACAGTACAATACAATACAACTTTATTGTCTCTGTGTAGAGAAATTTGCCTTCTGGCTTGTCATTTACATAAAACATTCAATACAGTTGACAATAAAATACCAACAGTTCAATAAAACACAGAACTAGAAACCGCTCAAATACAAAAGCAAAATACTTTGCAATGTGCGTACACTCACACACACACACACACATACACACGCGCGCGCGCGCGCGCACCCACGCACGCACGCACGCACGCACGCACGCACGCACGCACGCACGCGCACGCACGCACCGCACACACACCACACACCCCCCCCACCACACACGCACGCACACGCACGCACACACACACACACACACACACACACACACACACACACACACACACACGTACATTTAATTGTGTTTGACAATGCAGAAGCCTGTTTAAGAATTTGTTTGTTTCATTACTTTAGCGTTCATTGCATTAGACTGTCAGGTGACAATTCTGTTGAATTGCCTTAAGGCAGGTATAACTCTAAGAGTAAAACACCCATATTAACAAACTGATACCATCCAAGGATTTAGTTAAAAGACCAAACACAAAAGACATCATAAGACAGATGAAATGACAAGAGGAAAAAACTGAAGAGAGAGGATTTAGAAAAGACCAAACACAAAAGACATCATAAGACAGATGAAATGACAAGAGGAAAAAAGAGAGAGAGAGATGTTACAACAACAGCACAAGACCTGACAAGACACTTTCATATAGGGCAAGCGAAGCAGGGCCTGAAGAAAGACAAATCAAAAACCTGCATAATTATAATCACGTGCATTTGACAAGAGCAGCTGAAGTTCCTCGATTCAGCACAAAAATATTCACGGCAAGATGCAGACAAAGAAAAGCCGACAAGGGGGACAACAAAATTGATCACAGTTCTCTCCCCTTCCTAATTCCATGACCGTCTTGGGCCGATATTTCAGTCTCCGGGGAAAACTTCAAAGGGAAAGCTCGACAGGCCGCGAAATTCAAATATTGACAGGAGAAAACAAACGACAAGGGGACGCCACTCTGGGGGTCTGAAAGCGATCGCAGACGGCGAGATAGAACTTCCGTCATTTTGGAGCCAAAGGGAAAGCGATTCCAGACTGTAATCTTTTGCCTTGGGAATTGGTCTTGTTTGCGTTGTTTTTGTTATGGGTCCTCTGACACGTGGACAAAAAAGACACGCAGGTCAGTTACGTTTTCTATTTGATCGCAGAAAACCACAGAGTCAAATCTGAGGATAAACTGATCTACAGTGGCATGGGGTTTCTGGGACAATCAGACTGCCTGTCTGTCTACCGTTGCATATGTGTATGTTTGCTGGCCAGTTCCTCCGTGTCCCACTTTCTGTCTCCCACTGAAATCCTTCTCTCTGCACGGTGTCTGTGTCTATCTTAGAACGAAAATCTAACAGCGCCTGTGTGAGAATTATAATATAGTACAGCTGTGTAGGGCTGTTAGGAGTTACAATAATTATAGTGTTTGTTTCATATTATAGAACAAGTGCAAGTGGAAAGAAAATGATTTCGTGTATCGGTTACATGAGAACGCCAAGAACGGTAAAAGCCTCTCTTTCTGTGTCCTAAAAGGAGGAAGAACATAGGGTAATTTGTAACATTTTCATCGTTAGGGTAACATCGTTTCCGGTAAAGAATAGTCTGTCTGTCCGTTTTCTCGCGTGTGAAATCGTCCTGAGGTGACCTCGTAACGCTGATGGGACGCTAAAATCTAACTACTGACCGATTCTGTCGTACACATTTGCTCGCTGTTATGTCCCGCCAATAGCTTACAAATGGAAAAGCGTTGAAGGTCTAACGCCCTGTATGTTTCTGTCCTGTCCTGTCTTCTCTTGTCTTGACCTGTCTTGTCCTGTCCTATCCTGTCCTGTCCTGTCTTGTCTTGTCTTGTCATGTCCTGTCATGTCTTGTCCTCTCATGTCTTGTCATGTCTACAGTGGCAAGACGGGTCTAGTCTTGTCCTGTCCTGTCCTGTCCTGCCCTGCCCTGCTCTGCCCTGCCCTGCCCTGCCTTGTCCTGTCTTGTCTTGTCCTGTCCTGTCTTGTCTTGTCTTGTGCTGTCCTGTCCTGTCCTGTCCTGTCTTGTCTTGTCTTGTCCTGCCCTGTCCTGTCTTGTCTTGTGCTGTCTTGTCCTGTCTTGTCTTGTGCTGTCCTGTCCTGTGCTGTGCTGTGCTGTGCTGTCCTGTCCTGTCTTGTCTTGTCTTGTCTTGACTTGACTTGACTTGTCATGTCCTGTCCTGTCCTGTCTTGTCCCAATTTTGCTCAGCTCTTCCCCTTCTCACCACTTCTTTTCCTTGTCGTTGCGCTCTTTGCTCTTCTTCTTCCACGCTTTTACCACTGTTATTAACTGCCAGAGTTACTGCAGAATTGATCAAAACACAAACGACCTCCCAGAACGGCGTTTTTACTGCACATCATTGTTGACACAATATTGAACCAAAGAGACTCGGAAACTGTAACAATTTGTCAGTTAAGCACTCTTCCACCCCCTGCGCCCCCCTCCCTCCCTCCCGGCCTCGACCCCCCCCCTCCACACCCAAGTGCCCCCTCCCCCTCCCCTGGGGATGGGTGGAGACAAAGAGAGAGACGCGAGGGAGGAGGCAGACAAGGAGGGCGTGATGGAGGGGCAAATCACGGCATCGCCGCTGCCACATAATGAACGCTATTTGCTGACATCAAAGGGCTGTCCACGGGATGGCCTGTCTTGTTAAGATTAGCATTTGTCACCTCTGGCCATGCTTTGATTAGTGTGTGTTTGTGTGTGTGTGTGTGTGTGTGTGTGTGTGTGTGTGTGTGTGTGTGTGTGTGTGTGTGTGTGTGTGTGTGTGTGTGAGAGAGAGAGAGAGAGAGAGAGAGAGAGAGAGAGAGAGAGAGAGAGAGAGAGAGAGAGAGTTGTGTGTACGCAATCGAGCCGGTACGGTTCGAACATCCAGTTCCATTTACTCGAATATTCTTTAGTTCAGACCTGGACAGTATAAAAAGTAAAAATAAAAACACAACTGCGCCCCATCCACCCCTCAAAAGAGCCCCTAACCTGGCTTAGACTTAACAGGTCCAATGCTTGTCTGACTAACACTGACCCTCAATCGTTCTTTCATCAAGATGCCCTACAGCTGCCAAAGAGTCTTCTTACTTCTCTGTCCCCGAGTCCACCATTGGAATTAAGTCACTGGCTTCTCTCCCGAGTTAGTGTCCTTCACAGTTCACATGGTGGCTTGTGGCGATTGCTTTGTCTACGATGATGGTGTGAAGCTTAATGTCCTCAGATGTCGGGCTGACATATTAGGCACAAGCTGTGTCTATCTGTTCTGTCAGAGACAAGCTTTGTCTGTCTGTTCTGTCAGGTCCTTAGACGAACATCGGTTTGATGTTACCATGTTACCGACACGGTTGACTGAGTTGTCAGAAACGAGTTGACGGTCTGTCTTTTCACTCCACTATGTCGAGAACGGACGATCCACCGGAGCAGACTGGCATGCCAGTTTGGATGTCCTGATCCAGTTTTCACCTTTTCTTTTTCTTTTTTACCCGTCACGCTCAATGAAGCCGTGAGAATGATAACATGTGAAGGCTGGCTGTCACCTCTAAAGCAAACCAGCGGATAGCTTCCTTGACTTTCCCTTTTCTCCTTTAACTGGAAGTTGAGGCTAATCGTACAGGTGGCATTGCCGTTACGGATAGTGGTCGCACCTTGTTTTACAGTGAAAACAACAACCATAACAACAACACACAACTTTTGACTGGTCCTTAGTCACAATGTATCTACGTAAAAATATCATCGTTTTCTGTTGTAGTGTTGTGGATTGCCTATTTGTCCGCCTTGTCTGCCGGGCATTCTCCATAATGACACCCCGCGGTAGTGAGCCTGCGGGCGCAGAAGTCAGAACCCCCTCTGCTGAGAAACGAGAACTATTGAAGGTTCTTTCAGTTACGCATGGACTGAAGTAGGTCAGTATGCAGCTTCGTATGCTTCGCCTGTTGCCCAAAACTATTTTTTCCTCCTCCCTGACTTATTCAACTCCATTTGCCCCCGTCCTCTTCAAACATGAAAACTGACGCGTATGGTGACCAGTAAATCAGAATTCTTCGCGGTTTGGTGAACTGTGTTAGACCCTCAAATGACTTCGGCCCATCACTGGCAGTTAAGTCATCAAGTGTCTACCAATCTATTGACAGTGTCTACCAATCTATTGACAGTGTCTACCAATCTACTAACAATGTCTACCAATCTACTGACAATGTCTACCAATCTAGAAACGGTACCAGGTTTCCCTGCAGACTGTACAAAGCGGTCTCACAGATTTATGATTAAACTGATAATTTATGGTTAAAGTGATGATTTACAGAGGTCGGTAGTAATATGACGCAGTGCAAAACGCACAGGTACAAAGGCGCTTTGACACGTTTGTGCCACAGGCAGAAATTCCTTAAATTACCTGAATTGCTTCTCTCTTTTTTCTTCTTTTTGTTTTGCTTCTGTCGGTTCTGTCAGTCGAGCTGTTTGTTCATGCGTTTATTTTTCTATTTATCAGTTGTATTGTAACTTTGTATTCCTTTCCCTGGTTGTTTTAGTTTTCGTTTGGTCATGCATACTGCTACCGTTGTAGTATAGGCCTGTACAATTTGAGCTTCAACGTTGTACTGGAATGAGAAACAAAAAGTTCAGAAGATACGACAGAGAGCCCACATAACTCCGACACTGCGCGCTCTTTCCCCGTTTGGAAGCGCTAATCGTCAGTTCAGTAACTCCCTCCACACTGACGACACACAACGACACCCGTACCCGGGGCACTGCTTCCCCGTTTGGAAGCGCTAATCGTCAGTTAGTAACTCCCTCCACACTGAAGACACACAACGACACCCGTACCCGGGGCACTGCTTCCCCGTTTGAAAGCGATAGTCGTCAGTTGAGTAACTCCCTCCACACTGAAGACACACAACGACACCCGTACCCGGGGCACTGCTTCCCCGTTTGAAAGCGATAGTCGTCAGTTGAGTAACTCCCTCCACACTAAAGACACACAACGACACCCGTACCCGGGGCACTGCTTCCCCGTTTGAAAGCGATAGTCGTCAGTTGAGTAACTCCCTCCACACTGACGACACACAACGACACCCGTACCCGGGGCACTGCTTCCCCGTTTGAAAGCGATAGTCGTCAGTTGAGTAACTCCCTCCACCTGAAGACACACAACGACACCCGTACCCGGGGCACTGCTTCCCCGTTTGAAAGCGATAGTCGTCAGTTGAGTAACTCCCTCAACGCTAAAGACACACAACGATACCCAGACCCGGCGCAGAGTTGGCCCACGTCACTCCATGCACACTTCACTCCATGTACACTTCACTCCATGCACATTTCACTCAATGCACTGACACCCCAGTCGATTCCTGTCTGAAGGGGCAGTCAACCTTTCTTTTTGTAATACTATAAAATGAGTTAAAGTGCATAATAATGCCGCAGCAATCGCTAACCCTTCCCGCACAGGCGGACCATTCAAACACCACCCAGTGGTATTGGTTCTCAGGCACGACTAGCGTTACGATCGCACAGTTTACCCAAACAGTCGCTGTCGACATCGGGGGAGCTATCACTGGGGCGGAAGTCTTCCTTCCGTTTTCCAAAGGATCACAAGCTGATGCGCTAACTGTCGGCGGCACCAGATTGATTCTTTGTATGTTGATGAGCAGCGATGCTGTTCCTAGATGCTGTGCTACTAAATGTGTGCATGGGGGTGGGGTATCGGGGGTGGGGGTCAAAGAGTCGCTAAACGGTGGCCTTAAATCGGGACGGGGTAGCTTGAGGAACGGGATGGCTCAGCGGACAGACCGTCCAACCGAAAAGTTGAGTGCAATACTGACGCGGTGTAGCGTGGGATTTTTCTCCCAGAGTCAAATTTCAGTGCAGACTCTCTCGCAGTGTTCGTACCACACTCGTGTGCAATCGTATGCATCGACATCTGTGCGCACGTTGAAAATCCCAAACTTTGGCAGCCCTGTCGCTGTTTGGACATACGAAATCGTTGTGCACGCACTGGTAGGATAATGGTATCACTGCTCTTGTGGCTGCTGTAGACTTACCCAGGTAAGGCGACCCAAATTTCCGGCAAGGGAAATGCAGTATAAAAAATAAAAAAATAAAAAAAGAGAAAAGAAAAGAAAACAACAACAACAATGGCAAACAAAAACCAACTCTTTGCCGTGAACGAAGAAGTTCGACTACGGGTGACCGTCCCTTTAAAGGGAGAGAAAGGGAAAGCACTCTAATTGTCCCGGTGACGGCGATGAGGGAGCGCGGGGAAGGCGCCAGGGCCGGCAGAGGAAAGGAGCACTTGAAAGGCCGCCACTGGTAAGGTCTGGGGGTCGAGTCCCGGGGGGTAGGGGACAACCCGCCTTGAGGGAGGGGGCCGCTGCTCGCTCATTACCCCGCCATCTGCCCCTGGCGCCTGAACTCGGCCACTGCCAGCAGGGTGGCTGTGGGTGGCTGGGGCTCTGGGAGTTCTTCCTACACTCTGCGGTCTGGTTGACAGTATGAGTTCTTACACTCTGCGGTCTGGTTGACAGTATGAGTTCTTACACTCTGCCGTCTGGTTGACAGTATGAGTTCTTCCTACACTCTGCGGTCTGGTTGACAGCGTGAGTTCTTACAATCTGCGGTCTGGTTGACAGCGTGAGTTCTTCCTACACTCTGCGGTCTGGTTGACAGCGTGAGTTCTTACAGTCTGCGGTCTGGTTGACAGCGTGAGTTCTTACACTCTGTGGTCTGGTTGACAGCGTGAGTTCTTACACTCTGCGGTCTGGTTGACAGCGTGAGTTCTTACACACTGTGGTCTGGCTGCCAGGGGGGTGAAGATTTCTTCTTACACTTTTTGGTCTGGCTGCCAGGAATTTTGAGTATTTCTTCTTACAATTGTGGACTGGATGAGAGTATGATAATTTCTTCTGACATTCTTTGGTGTGTCTAACAGCAAAGACTATACATGTATTTTCTCACAAAATTGAGACATTCCCACTGTTTTCCTCAATCTCGCATGGATATATTATATATACAGGTATATATGTTTGTTTTTGCCACTGCAAATAATACTAATGTATATTAACAACAACAACAAAAACAACAAAAATTTACAGTCTTGTTGTTTTGGTGTAATCTACTGACACGTAGTTGATTATCTTCATAATCGTAAGATCAGTCGAACAATTATCGCCTTGACCATGACCATGTTGCTTTACGTCCACAGAAACGAGGTTGCTTATTAGGGTCGGGGACAGGGTGGGGAAGAGGGCGAGAGAGTGAAGGCTCGACCGCGGATACCGCCCGAAAAAGACCGGAGAGACCGTGGACCGCCGCCAGAACAATGGAAGTGTTAAGGCGGTGTTCCCTCGCCATTGCGCAGCGACTAGTGCACTGCACAGTTGCTGTTTCAACTGCCGTGCTGGGCAGAGTCACAAGGACAATGTCCGTTGCACTGCTGTTGAGGAACAACTCGAAGCGAAAGAAGTCCAACTTTCGCAGCCCAGCTCCATCTCCCTGCTCATGATCTCTTCTGGGTTAGAGTACAATTATCGCCTATGTGAAAAGACTTTAAGTAAGAGAAGAGGAGGAAGAAGACAGCCCCATCCCGTCAGAACGGGACAGCTCAGAGGCTGGGTGCAGAAGGCTGCGTGTCGCCTGGAAGTGAATAATCACACGGCAGCACAAAGCGGGCAAGGGGCAGCACAGAGCAGGCAAGGGGCAGCACAGAGCAGACAAGGGGCAGCACAAAGCGGGACAGCACAAAGCGGGCAAGGGGCAGCACAAAGCAGGCAAGGGGCATCACAGTGCGGGCAAGGGGCAGCACAAAGCGGCAGGGGCAGCACAAAGCGGGCAAGGGGCAGCACAAACGGGCAAGGGGCAGCACAAAGCGGGCAAGGGGCAGCACAAAGCAGGGGCACAAGCAGCAAGGGGCAGCACAAAGCGGGCAAGGGGCAGCACAAAGCGGCAAGGGGCATCACAGTGCGGGCAAGGGGCAGCACAAAGCAGCACAAAGGGCGGGGGAGCACAAAGCGGGACAGCACAAAGCGGGCAAGGGGCAGCACAAAGCGGCAAGGGGCAGCACAAGCAGCAAGGGGCAGCACAAAGCGGCAAGGGGCAGCACAAAGCGGGCAGCACAAAGCGGGCAAGGGGCAGCACAAAGCGGCAAGGGGCAGCACAAAGCGGGGAGCACAAAGCGGCAAGGGGCAGCACAAAGCGGCAAGGGGCATCACAGTGCGGGCAAGGGGCAGCACAAAGCGGGCAAGGGGCAGCACAAAGCGGGCAAGGGGCAGCACAGAGCAGGCAAGGGGTAGCACAAAGCGGGCAAGGGGCAGCACAAAGCAGGCAAGGGGCATCACAGTGCGGGCAAGGGGCAGCACAAAGCGGGCAAGGGAGCACAAAGCGGGCAAGGGGCAGCACAAAGCGGGCAAGGGGCAGCACAAAGCGGGCAAGGGGCAGCACAAAGCGGGCACAAAGCAGACAAGGGGCAGCACAAAGCGGGCAAGGGGCAGCACAAAGCGGGCAAGGGGCAGCACAAAGCGGGCAAGGGGCAACACAAAGCGGGCAAGGGGCAGACTTTGTGTCTGCGCTGATAGCACACTGCAGTCGCCAGCCCCGACCGCTGGCGCAGCGAAGACAGACAGAACAACGGAATCTTTTTTAATGAACCATTCACCAAATGCGTCCACTCTCGGTCTCCTGGGGGGTGGGAGGGGAGAGCGAGGGAGGGAGGGAAGGGGGGGGGGGGGGGGGGGTGAACACAGCGAGCTGCAGCAGGGTGGGGGACGGCACAGGCGCTAGACATTAACATCTTATTTAGGTATTAGCGACAGAGTACTAACTTGCCAGTGATGCGTGACATTGTAGTTGTATACTAACGATAGAGTCCTAGCTTGCCAGTGATGCAAACACAAAAAAGGTTCAAAAGAACGCTATTTATTAGGACAAAGCACAACCAGCAAATTTTCGGGATAATCCCCTTTATCAAGCTACAAAACGACACTTAAAACAACAGTTACACAATGAAAAACAATGAAAAATGAGATGGAAAGCTAAACCACTTATAAAATCTGTTTTTGGTTGAGCTATGTTGTTTTCCTGTCTAGTGTTTGGAAGAATGTTGGCATCATTTCCATCTCATTTTTCATCGTTTTTCACCGTTTAACTGTTGTTTAAGTGTCGTTTTGTAGCTTGATAAAGGGGAAAATTTGCAGACTGTGTTTTGTCGTGATAAATAACATTCTTTTGAACATTTTATGCGTTTTGGATCTTGTTTTAGAACGCTAGCAGTCATTCTTGTTTCCGATTTTTGCCAGTGATGCGTGACATTGTATTTGACTGTTGATGATAGTTAGTCAATACTAAAGTCATGATGTCGGTGAAGGAGTCACAGCTGCCAGCGATGCGTGACAGTGCACTTAACTGTCGGCAATAGAGTCGTAGATGGCCAGTGATGCGTGATATTGAATTTAATTATCTATTGGTAATAGAGTCGTAGACTGCTACTGATGCGTGATATTGAATTTAATTAACTGTTGGTAATAGAGTCGTAGATTGCTAGTAATGCGTGATATTGAATTTAATTAACTACTGGTAATAGAGTCGTAAATTATCAGCAATGCGTGACAGTGTACTTAATTAGCTATCTGCCATATAGTCCTAGCTTGCTAGTGATACGTGACAGTGTACTTAATTAGCTATCTGCCACATAGTCCTAGCTTGCTAGTGATACGTGACAGTGTACTTAATTAGCTATCTGCCACATAGTCCTAGCTGGCCAGCGATGCATGACACTTTAC